>JAUZST010010746.1:0-12260 GCA_034779995.1 Parotocinclus haroldoi | reverse complement strand
TATTTACATGTTTAACGGGAAAGAAAAAAATAATGATTTGGACTTGTATAAGCAGAGGAATGAAAAGTAGAGGCATGAACTCCTCTGCTGCCCCACTCAGGAGGCTGCAAATAACTACAGTTTCTATCTCTCTACATCTATACACCCCCCCACCCAAACACCCACCCACCCCTCTCTCTTTCTATCTGTTGTTGACATATCAAGTACAATTCCATGCTGCAGCACCACGCAATGATTTCTGAAATATTGTCAGCCTCCATTTTGACTTCACTTGGACTTACACTGATGTTTTGGTAACATGGCCTATATGTGAGCAATATGAAGGCATTTCAAATGTATTCATATGCCTAAGGCCATGCTTTTGAAAGTGCACAAATAGCTCAACTAAAATGATACAGCTATGTGAAAACTAAAAGAAACACTACTGATTTTAGGAGGGATTGTCAATTGTGATTGTTTGTTCTATTGTGTTATTTACCATTTAAAACCACGCCAGATACATGCATCAAATATGAGTACTTTGATATGTAAAATTTCATAGCAGCATGAGGTCACCAACAGGAGTCCTCCAAAGCCTAAGACCACTTTCAGTTAATTCCTGTTAGAAAGCACAACTGAGGAAAAAGTGGATGAAAAACACTATACAAAAGAGTTGCTATATTTGCCAAAAATGCAGTCCTAAAAACAATCACATAATATATCAAGCACAGATATGTTTCTAGATATGTTTTTAGTCCCCTTTACTCTTTTCTCTAATGATCAAGTTGCTGGGTCATTTTCAGCACTGTAGTGACACAGATGTGGTGGTGTGTTAGTGTGTGTTTGCTTGTATGATTGGATCACATAGAGCAGTCCTGTTGAAGTTTTTATACACTGTGTTCACTTGCTGTGCACTCTGTTAGACACATCTATCCAAGCTGTTTATCAATCATCAGTTTCAGTCACTCATACCTTTACACAGACCAAATAAGTAACTCTCCATTTCGTCCAGGTGAGCATGCCATAATAAAAAAAACATGCAGTACTGAGAATGATCCACCACCCAAAGGTCCTCACTATTTGAGAACAGAATAAAGGAAACTCACAAAACAGATGGACATTCATTCACTTTCCTATCCGGTTAATACTAGACAGGCTTGTGGTAGAGATGGTGCCTAACCGGTGACACATGGTTCAAGGCAGGAACAACCACAGATTGGGCGAAAATCCACATACACTCACATGGGACACTCTGGAGGCGCCAATTAGCCTAATACACATGTTTGGGAAACTACAGAAACTGGAGAAAGCCCACACTGACATGGGGAGGACATGTTAACAAAAGGGACCCAAACCGCTCCGACTGGAGATTGAACCCAAGAACCCAAGACTATGGTGGCCTAATGGTTAAGGTACTGGACTATGGACCAAAAGGTCCAGGGTTCAAATCCAACCTCTGCCAAACTACCACAGATGGGTCCCTGAGCAAATGTTAATGTAAACCCAATACATTCTCACTGTGAGGCAACAGTAATTCCCACCAAGCCACCATGCCACTCCCAACAGATGGAAAGTCTGTAATTGAAGAACTATAAAGTGCATTTATAATGTAAGTTAATTGATAAAATTCACAGTGAATGTATAAACAATGATACTTCATAAAGTAGCCAGTGAGTATATCAGTTGTGTTCGCAATTCTGTTATTTTTGCACCCTGTGTACATGTATTTCTTTTTTTAATTGAAGTAACTAACACTTAATGAGTAGTGTGTTAGCAATCACAAATTGTGCACACTGAATGTGGCTCCAATAGGCCAATAGTTATACTTTCACAGTTCTATATCAATGCAGCATAAACCCGTGTAAAAATGTATATACAGCCTTAAGCTGTTTGGGTACTAGTATTTCTATTGATATATAGAGTTCTTTCTCATGCATATGCAAGACTGATTTAGCTAGTGGATAACATCTAATACATTACCTCTGTATCTCTAACATGGTGTCTCTATGCATAATAAAGAAGGCATCTTATTTTATTTCTACTGGCTACAGTGTGTGCCTGTGTGTGTGTGTGTGTGTGGGTGGGTGTGTGTGTCTACACAAATCCCAATGTGATTATAAGTCAACTATGTGTCAGACAACTCTGTATGACTCTGATGCAGCAGCAGAAGCAGAAATGATTCTCCCTCCTGCTTGCACTCTGACAGGGAGTTTGCTACAAGTTATCTGGAATGTCAGGGAAATTAGCATTGAAATGATTCTGCTGACAGCTGCGCACTATCTATGGCAGGTGCACACAAAACGGACCGCATGAATCCTAATGGCCTGCCAACAGAATCACCTACTACCCTCTGAACGAGTGTGGAAATCATATGCATACACAAACGGATTGAGGAGATTGAATTCACCAAGAAGTTGGTTTTGATGAGGTGGGTTTACAGAAAGAATAATATGAAAATGCTGATATCCAACCACCCTGGCCTCACTTAATTCACTCTCCCAAAACACAAACATACACACACAAGACAAACTCTCTCTCTCTCTCTCTCTCTCTCTCTCTCTCTCTCTATCTCTCTCTCTCGCTTTCTCTCCCTCTCTCACTCTTACCCTCTCTCTCTCACTCTCTCTCATACTCTGCAATAAGTCTGTAAAGAAAAGTAACACGCAAAATATGCATTATTTATAGTAAGAAATGTGGCAAAAACTATACAACTGAAAGTATTTGGCCTTGGTGCATCGTGAGTATTTAAAAAATATTAATGGAAAAAAAATTGTGTTTTCGCTGTTTCGTGAGTTTTTGCGGAACTTTGCGCATACATAGCATGTGTGGTATAGTTAACGTATCCATGAGGACGTATCTTTTTCAATGGTGAGAACCCATATAACATTTTTTAAACTATTTATGTAGATTTAAGAGTTTACTGTAAAAAACAATTTTGTGTTACTGAACATGTACGTACGTAGGTTAAGGAGTTCAAAACATTTTACAGTGCCATACTGTACACTGTAATGTATGAACTTTTACGAAGGAGTGTTTTAATACTGTATACAGTACTATATAAAGGTACAATACATACACAGAACAGTCTGGAAATGGCTACTGTCACCCCCATGCTCTGCTCGGCGGTCAATACCCACGCACGTTCACCGTCACCTTCTTATTAATTCCACACACCTGAATCTCATTCACTCCCCTCATTACACACCGTATATATTCACTCCTCTTTCACACACCAGTTGCTATATCTCGTGGCTTTTTCCCTGAGTTTTAAGCGCCACTATTTTTCTATTATCGCTGTACTTAACGTTGCCGACCCATTTTCCACCTCTCGTTTTTCACTTCTCGCCGAATCCTTTTTTGATCCTGTCTGCCGAGTTTTCCTGTTATTCCGACCCTGGATGGTCCGTGATTCCGATTTCTGCCTGCTGATGTTGAATAAAGCCTGTTTTCCGGAACGCTGCGTTTGCCTCCGCAATTTTTTTTGCTGTGTTACACTTATTATGGGAATGGGAAAGGTTTATGTAGTGTAAAAGTGTGGGGGAGGGTTTAAAATAGTGTATAAATACTTAAATAAATATAGCATCCCTACTTCGCATACTTTTGTTTATCACGGGTGGGTCTGCAACGTAGCCCCAGCAATAAACGAGGGAACACTGTATTTAGTTTCAGATACAAACCATAAACTGAACTTTATGAATATTAAGTTTAGCAAACTGCTTTTACAACAACACACAAGAGAGTATTTTGCATGCTACACACAAAACCCAATCTTGACAGTAGCAGGTCAGATTGATGATGTCCAGGATGGATGGACTTTTCATTTTATTAGCAGTTCTACTGAGACAGTGGGAACCATCTGGAAGAACTATCTTTAAATTTGCATGGGTAAAATAGAAGGTTATATTATGGGCTAAATTGGATAGATCCTGATACTGTTGTGATAGTACTAGATACTAAGATTGTTACTATAAAAATGGTAAACTCCCAAGGTAAAATGGTCGGCATTTAATTTTTAGCTCTTCAATCAGAATCAGAATCAGTAGTGTCTATCTATGATTTTGGAATAAATTCACAATTTGTGTACATAAATGTAAACAGTTTCAAGTTCTCTCTTCTCATGACTAAACATAACATTTGTGAACAAAGATAAACAAAATCACACATAATTTTTTTAAACACAAAGTTTTGATAAAACAAAGTTTTAATAAAACAGTGTCACTGTGAGCAGACTAAATGCTTAGCAATATTTGGGTGGGTGCTTTTTCACAAGATGATGATCATTTTGAGCTGGTCTTACCACTCAGATGCATTATGAATACTGAAGCTGCACCCTGCAGCAGGAGAACCACGCATGGATTGTGGGATACAACTGGATATTAATTTATGGTTCAGATTTAGTATCTATTTTTAGCAGAAACCTGACACACCACAGGGGGAGAATCAGATAAAGTACTATGGTATTATTGGTACTATGTCTTAATAGTTAAACTTTGAAATTCAAATACAACAAGAAAAAAGTTGCATCTGCATATAAAGACCGTTTCTATTTCACTATATATGTCTGTGCATATTTATTAATAATTGGGGAGACAGAGAGAGAGGGTGAGAAAGAGTGTGAGTGCACACTAAAGGGGAGGTTGAGTGAACACAGCATTACAGTGAAATGACTTTACCCATATTTGGTTGTCAATGTTGATATTAATCAATGTATGCGAAGCACCACAGTATTTTACCTATTTAGATATGCTAAGTACAGTACATAATACAACCAAAATTCCAATGGAGTTGGTACATTGTGTAAAACACAAATAAAAAGAATACAATTATTTGCGAATCATTTTTAACCTTTATTCAGTTGAATACACTACAAAGACAATATACTGAATGTTCAAACTGGTAGACGTTATTGTTTTTTGCAAACCATCACTCATTTTGCATTTGATGCCTACAACACATTCCAAAGCAGTTGGGACATGGGCATGTTTACCACTATGTTACATCACCTTTCCTTTTAACACTCAACAAACATTTGGGAACTGATTACACAATTGTTGAAGCTTTGTATGTGGAATTCGTTCCCATTTTTGTTTGATGTGTAACTTCAGTTGCTAAACAGTCCGGGGTCTCTGTTGTCGTATTTTGCATTTCATTATGCACCACATATTTTCAGTGGGAGATAGGTCTGGACAGCCGGCAGGCCAGCCAAGTACCCATAATCTTTTACTACGATGCCACACTGTTGTAACACATGCAGAATGTGGCTGGGCATTGTCTTGCTGAAATAAGCAGGAACATTCCTAAGAAAGATGTTTCTTGAATGGCAGCAGATGTTGCTCCAAAACCTGTATTCACTTTTCAGCATTAATTTTGCCTTCACAGATGTGAAAGTTGTGCATGCCATGGGCACTAACACATCTCCATAACATTAGAGATGCTGGCTTTTGAACTTTGCACTAATAACATTCCGGACATTCCTTTTCCTCTTTGGCCTGGAGGACACACCGTCCATGATTTCCCAAAACAATTGGATATGTGGACTCGTCAGACCACAGCACACTTTTTCACTTTGTGTCAGTCCATCTCAGATGAGCTTGGGCACAGAGAAGCCAGCGGTGTTTCTGGTTGATATATGGCATTCACTTTGCATGGTAGAGTTTTAACTAGAACTTATATATGGAGCAATGAACTGGGTTCACTGACAATGGTTTCTTGAAGTGTTCCTGAGCCCATGTGGTAATATTGCTCATGCAGTTGTTCACAAAGTGGTAAACCTTGCCCCATTCTTGCTTGTGAACGACTGAGCCTTTTGGTGGGTGCTCCTTTTATACCCAATCATGACACATGACACATTTCTGTGGAATATTCCAAACAGGTGTTTTTTGTTGCCTCTGTCCCAACGTCTTTGGAACATGTTGCAGGCATCAAATTCCAAATGAGTGAACATTTGCAACAAACAATAGTTTATCCGTTTGAACATTAAATAGAAACAAATGTATTTGCAGTGTATTCAATTGGAAATGGTTTGAAAAGGATTTGCAAATAATCATATTGTTTTTATTTATATTTTACACAATGCCCCAACTTCATTGGAATTGGGGTTGTATTTTATTCGGATAGTTTACCTCACACATGTCTTTGGAATAGGGGGGGACTGGAGAATCAGGAGTCTACATAGGCGCAGTAAAGGGGAATTTACTAAGATTTTCTTGAGCTGTAAGGTGACAGAGCTACAAAGAAGCTGCAAATAAGAATTTTTACTTTTCATTTTTTAGAATTCTCATTACATGCTGTGACAAACCTTGTGATGTGGTCTGACAGTAATACATGCACAACTTGGTTATCTGACATGTAATAAGAGAAATAATCCTACATGTTGCTTATTGTAATTCATTTTTATGTATTGCTCCAAGCAAGGTCCTTTCCTGCTTGGACTAAAGCCAGCCGATTTGTGTGGGAGGGGTCCCATTGTTGGTTTGCACTAACAGTACAATTGACAAACAGTCAGCACAGTAAAATTGAATTGGGTCCTATAAAGAGCCCATTATGCTGGTTTGAACATTCATTTGTATGTATGAATGCCTAAGGCTGCACAAACAAATGCTGAAAAAGTCTTTATGTAAAGTGTTCTATTTCTCAGACTATCAGACACTGTTTGGCCATCATTAAGTCAACAAAGCAAAAATTGAAATAATCCTTCTCTCATTATCTTTCACTCTCTCTATATAGTCTTCTGGATTTTGCATTGTATTTAATGAATTGTGTTAAGGAACTGTTATAACAAACACTAATTAGCCCTTCTAAATGACATAAAAGTGGTACATTGCCTAATATATATATATATATATATATATATATATATATTCATGTTTTAATTACTGTGATTTTATGCTGTAATAAAATAAGGTACTATACATGTTCAATTGTGTTCCCTAAAGATATGTGTATGTTGTGGGAAATAGAGAGTGAAGCCCCTATTACGTTCTGTGAGGCTTACTCATTAGCACATTGTCCATCAATGAGTGCATAATCTGGGAACTGGCATCTTCAGGCCCTTACACTTTTGAAGCATTCGACTTACTCAGAAGGTGGATCTAGAAATAGGTGCATGTTCACTCTACAACGTCTGAAAACATGCTTATCTGTCTTCTGCACCTCAATAAGCCATCTTGGATGGAAGGTCAGCCAGCTTGCAAAACCAATGAAACTGCAGAATTATTTGCCTAAACCAACCCCAACAAGGGAGAATGGACCATGGTTCATTCAAACAGCATGTGGAAGCCACCAATCATACCACTTCACTCAGTTGTACCATAAATACCTTTCATTGAATACATAAAGTTGAAATATAATGTCTATTCTGTCATAAGCTAAATGAGTTCAGATCAGAATATACTGAGCTATCCCTTTAAGTTGTGTGATGGCTCATCAGGGAGCATTTTTTCTTGGGTCAGCTGCTGGTGGATTTTGCTGCTTCCACAACTCTGACTTCACAGGCAGTTAGCGATGGGAATGCAATTACAGCCTCCTAATTCCTTCACTTAATGTAAGGCGAGTGACTAAATGAAAATGAAACATCAGTCCCCCCCATGGTGCAATTACACCAGTATAAGAAAAACACAAATGTAGGCCATGTTGATGAATGCTCTACTCTGTGCTAGTGAGCATGATATTGAGGTTGTGGGAGACATTGTAAAACATTCCACTTAAAGGATATTGCCCTATCCAGAAACACTAAATGCTCAATCATTTCTAGAAGCATAAAACTTACTGAGGAGATCATCATCACCAAAGTCTCTAACATCTGGAGAACACAGCATGTACAGCATGTACCTAATTTTAAAGGGTTTTTTAAAGTATAGTTAATCCGATCTAGTATGCATACATTAGAAATCATTGTATAAAAGCTGTTTAAACTTTATTCATGCGCCATAAGACAGGCATAACTACTGTACATCCTAAATGCATGGTGGCAGAAATGCTGTGTTTTAGAATTCATGACAGTTGAATCAGTAATAAGTGTCCAGTGTCTTAAAAGGCCAAGTTGAGCAAGCCTAGGGCGACAGTGGCACTGAAAAACTCCCTGAAAATAGATGGAAGAAGCTTTGGGAGGACAAAGACTCAAAAAGGGACCCACCCTCCATGGATGGCCTAGATCTTAATTAGGTAAATACTTAAAAGTATATTCAAGTAATAGTAAAATTAAGCAAGTAATACAATTTAAATCAATATTAATATTTAAGTTGGTAATAAACTAAGTAACAAAACAGATTTTAAAACAAAATAGATTTTGAAATCATTCCTCAGTGGGAGGTCCTTGGAGGTACATCGTCTCTTGGTGATGGAGGGAGTTACTGCACTCTGGTGGGACTGGGTTCTGTTGATGAAGACCAGTAGAGTGATAAATGTATAAGCATATACAAAATACAAATTTATGCAAAGCATATTAACTTTCCATGTTTTATAGGATGATGGCACTGGGGTTTCCCTGCCAGAGAGAGCTGCCGAAAATAACTGTAGTTATCAGCTGATAAACTAATGAATATCCCACCCTGTCAGAGAGACCTGTGGAAAATAACTGTAATTTCTCACCCTGTCATGGACCGTAAGCCCAACAAACCTGAGTAATATAAATAATTAAAATATTTATATATATACTGTATTAGTTAAATATGAATTTGCAGTGGTTAGAAATGCCATATTCATTTCTGGCCTGGACTGTAGAGTATGCTGCTTATAGTTTCGCCGGAGATGAATTGATAAGGGTATCTCATGTCCACAGTGCATGCACTTGTATTACTACACAATACATATACATCAGACAGAACAATTACCTATATATGATGGGGTGGGGGAAATAGTGGAACTTCAAAATGGTGGAAGTGGAAATCAAAAGCCAAAATGCCATCAACACCAATATAAAATAAAGGAAATAACCAAACTCAGGCTGAGATTGTTCCTTGACTCATAGCCTAGCAGTAATAGTAGTTTTCTTGCTCAAGTTGATATTTGTGTTTCCCTACTTTATCATTCAGCTTAAT
Organism: Parotocinclus haroldoi; assembly: GCA_034779995.1. Lineage (NCBI taxonomy): Eukaryota > Metazoa > Chordata > Actinopteri > Siluriformes > Loricariidae > Parotocinclus > Parotocinclus haroldoi. The sequence continues at coordinate 3,243 of JAUZST010010746.1, read as the reverse complement.
TATCTTTGTTTTCTCTAGGGTCAGGGTTGTGTTCCTCCAGTGCCGTCTACTGGCAATCCAATGCAGAACCAGCACAAAGCATATCTGCTGGCCACCAGTGGTAGCCCCATGCACTATGCATGCATTATTGTGTGAGCTTTTACTGAAAAGCCATTGGCTTCTTGTACAGAGGGCCAAGCATCTGAAAGTAAAGACAATAGGCTCACACAATGCATTAGTCTTCTTGCAGTTTTTACCCACTGAAATGTCATTAAGAATGAAAGTTGAGGGAAACTGTCATTACAAGACCTAGAAAAACTCATAGAACCGTTCATAAACCAGGTATGCAAAACAAAACTCAGACTCCAACCTGTAGAGGGTGGCAAAAAAAGCATAGCTCAAACCTACTCACTTTCATCTAAGCAAGTGCAGTCTCTGAAGAGGGAGGTATAGGGTTGTACAAGCTAGCACTGCATGGCCAACTCCAACCAGCAGGGAGTGACAAAGGTGCAGATTGTGAGCTACCACTACATGATTTAGAAGTTCAGTTTCCCAGAATCCTGCAGGGTAATAAACCCCTAATCTCTTACATCTGCCTGATATGAGATATAGGGCTAAACAATGCCATGTCTTTGATTACTGAAATGGATGCTATGCAAATCAAATATTGTTTTAAAGAATCAGCTTTGAGTTTCTGTTTTGAATTATCCATTTATTAGAGGATGCAATCTTGGTCTATTCTGTTTGTACTTATTTTGTTTCTTGTTCTGTTTGTTGCAATTTCCCACCATTTTCCACTCATTTTCCTTCTCAGTAGTACATTGGTAGAGCTGCACACAATGGTTTAAACCTGTATTACTTTGCTGTGTGTCTACCACAACAATACCATGACATCACTGCTAAAATTAAGCAGTCTAGCTATAGTAATAAATTAGAAAGGGTCCCCTGGTCTTGTTCAGTGTTCCTTGCACAAACAGGATTCACACACACATCACTGGAAGCACTGGAAATATTTTGTGGTTAGTGGAATGACTGAATTCTACCAAATATCACCAGATCCCGGAGGTCAGTCTACAATAGTCAATAAAGAAAATGTGGCATGCCAGGGATCCAGAAATCCCCAGATTGTTCCACTACACCTGTATGGAATGTATATTTTCTACATATGTCTGCTTTAGGTTATCTGGGTATTCCCCCCACATTGCAAAGACACATGTTAGGTTAATTTGTCTCTCTAAATTGCCCTAACATTAGCGTGTTTGCCAAATGAAGTTGAACCATGCTGCTGACAAGATGTCATTATAAAAATTAGTAAAATAAGAAATAGGATACTCTAATAGATATAAGGCATATATATGGACCTTCAAAGTTACTACACTTGAATATTGCTTAAAACCTTTGAGTATATTACATTACATACCATAATGACCTTACTGTCTAAGGGAGTTTAAGAACTGTGGAGGCATGCCATCTGTGCACACTGAGTTATGACACAAGTCAAGCAACATTGGCTTTTAATACTTCTATGCAGTAAACAAAACTTTATTACAGAGTGGGGAATTATCTCACCAATGCAGATTAAACTTCACCACTGGCTTTATGATCTTTGATGTAAAATATTCTTTAGCCCCACCGGCCCAGTTTAGATTTGTTAAAATGGTTCTCATATTTCTAAGCAGAGGCACTAACACATTCTTATTAGACGAGGTGGAGTTTGGCTAACAGAGAGGGGAAGGGTTCTCTCTGCCTGGCTAACCCGTAGATTTATGAAACATCCCTTCACAGAGCTGTGTGCAGGTGGGGAGAGACCGTTACAGTAGTATTCCTCCATTACCGAGCCATTAGAGTCTGTCTCACACCTAATGAAATTCAGTATGCTGGCCTCATACATTTACCACTCTCTACAAATAACTATAGTGGTAAGGTTCTGAAATCAGTAGTTATCTCAGTAATTGTTTATTTTGACAATTGCCATATGTATTTATGAGAAGCATGTGCTACACATGTCAATATCAATGCATAAATTACTTCTAAGTTTGTGTCTTGACATTGATTTAAGGATAATACCTCTCGGTTATCAGGATTTGCCTTAAATTGACTATTGATGTTAACATCTATTTCTAACTGGCCTATCAGTAAATTCGTCATAACTGACTGTTCATAATGATTAACACAGTTGTTCAACATGAATGACTAAATACGTATAGCATCTTAAAAATTAGGTGGTGTTACTGAACCAGCATGAGTGTAACTGGTGTATTCGCCTGCATTTTTAGCATATGCATTGCTTGTTTTCAAGGCGCTACAAAGCAGTCACGGTACAAAAGAATTATCCTAAATAGTTTACTTAACAGATAATTTTTAAAAATAGGTTTTGGGAAAAATTAGAATAAAAGCTTAACAGGTGATATATACAGAAATTTAACCCTGCATATTCTGACCTCTTCTGCATATTAAAGCCCACTGAACACAGACAAAACACCCTGGATCGGATGCCATTCCATCACAGGGACTGACAGGTGTCATTGTTGCTGCCAATGGGAATGATCCCATGTTATTTTCAAGACCCTCTCCTGTGACCCTGATCAGGTAACCATGATAAGGCCGACTTAGTCACAAGTGAGTTGAACAGTTAAGGCAGAGCTGCCATTTGATTAATAGTAATGAGTGGTAGTGTGTGTTGTGCTGGTAGAAGCGGATCAGATGCAACAGTACTTGTGAAGCATTTAAGAACCTCAGAGTCACTGAAGGACTAAAATTGTCTGCCAACCAAATATTTCCAGCTACCATAATCTTTTAGGCAGCATCCTGTGAGAACTGATGGAGGGTCAACGTATGTCTACCACAAACTGTGCAGCACATTGTTTAAAAATCCAGCAGCATTCAAGTGTGATTCAATTGTACAAGGAATACCCATGCACACACTTTAACCAAACATGCATGTGTACCTAAAGTGATAGGCCATTATAGATGTCATTCTTCTGCAGTTGTTGTATGGGGCATCTAATTGATTGCTTTTATTAACCTATCGAGATTAAAGTTATTTTTGCATATTTTGTTCATCTGTACCACTGTCTTACAGTTCAATCCATCCATACATCGTTTTCCGCTTAATCACTGGACACTGGGTCGTGGGCCTGTCGGTGCCCATCTGGCAACTCTGGACACAAGGGCATGAACAACCCTAGACGCGCACACACACACACACACACACACACACACACACACACACACACACACACACACACACACACACACACACAC
>JAUZST010010745.1:0-12260 GCA_034779995.1 Parotocinclus haroldoi | reverse complement strand
CTCTCTGTCTCTCTATCTCTGTCTCTCTCTGTCTCTCTGTCTCTCTCTCTCTCTCTCTCTCTCTCTCTCTCTTTCTCTCTGTCTCTCTCTGTCTCTCTCTCTCTCTCTGTCTCTCTCTCTCTTTACCATGGTCGTTTGGTCCGGCCTTTACCTCACAGGACACAGGGTCCACAGGCGATATCTTACCTGTTTGTGATGCCCGACCCAACCAGTAGGCACCGCCTAAAATGTGAGGGCAAGCGTAGGTGGTACTCCACCGATTTTACTGTTTGGTTTAATTAGACTTACTTAAATCTACTTTTGACCCCAAATGAGACTCGACTAAAGCTGCAACTTCCTACTTTTGGAAACCTTGTAGTATCATTTCTAAAAACAGCAAAGCCATGCAAAAGTATTAGGCCACCATTCTATTTGTTGTGTTAGCCGTCATGTAATGATCATATTATACGGTTTTATCAGCTGATCTTCATTAAACCTTCTTCAGATTTGAGGAGGGTCAGCTTGGTATGTTGATGGATCTGTCAGATGTCCCTAATACTGCTAGTTATTAGTTCTGTTTGTGTTGTGGAAGGACAGGAAGTGAGAGCTGTTAAACAGGATATCAATATATTAAAATCAATCTTTAATTCTTCATCACATGTTTTATCTCCAGTGATCGTTTAAACTTACTCACTTGAACAGGGCTTAGATTACAATTCCAAAACAGAACACACAAGAGTGGTAACACAACCCAGTATGAAAATCTATACAAAAATAAACCTGAATATATAAAAAACAATCTTCAGGAACTGAGATATTTAGAGTAATCACCCGTTTACAGATTCCGCCCAATCAGAGAAAAGCTCTCCAAAGATTCCGCCCAATCAGAGAAAAGCTCTACAAAGATTCCGTCCAATCAGAGAAAAGCTCTCCAAAGATTCCGTCCAATCAGAGAAAAGCTCTCCAAAGATTCCGTCCAATCCGAGAACAGCTCTCCAAACATTCCATTAAACAGGAGAAAAGATCTCCAAAGATTCCGTCCAATCAGAGAACAGCTCTCCAAACATTCCGTCCAATCAGAGAACAGCTTTGCTTACATTTGATCCTATCACATAATAAATTCCAGAGTCTCCACCTAATGAGGAAAACGCTGTCCTGTCCGGTCGTCAGAGTTCCGAGCCCTTTGCCGGCTCCAGTTTGTTCGAGAGGACCGTCAGGATCTTGTCGAATTTCTCGTGGCGCTCCTTACGGCTCAGTGTGGCCCCGGCGTGCCCCCATAACAACCGGAGGGCAAACTCAGTACGGAACACCTCCAGCAGCTCGGGGATCAAGTCCCACCCCCCTGCAAACAGACAGACAGATCACTCAGCCAATCAGAGCACAGAGAGGAAAGAGGCGGAGCTTCTGCATGACACCATTTAAATATGAGGTTCTGTCTCAGGCAGATCTGACCACAAGAGGGCGTGAATTTGCTCGCCCTGTAGCGCTGCCCTATGAAAAGGCTCTCAGAGGCTACTTTTGGGTAGTGTCCCTCTTGGGGAGAGATCGTCACGAGATCAGACTTTGTTCAGGGGAATCGTGGGACTGAGGGAAGCAGGAGGGTCTTAATGGGCCTTAAAGGGAGCAGTGGTCCCTTAAAGGAGGGGGGGGGGTCCAGACGGCCCAAACAAACCCCCCGAAAAGAGGATCGTATGATCTAGCGACTTCTAGTTTCGATACTCGGCTCCAGGCACAGGCGAGTTATTTTTTGAGCTAATGACTGCATGTAGCATTGTTAGCGGTGCAGCGTGATTAGCAGCGTGTGTACCTGAGAGCAGTGTTTGGGCGTGCTGTTGGTAGTCGTTGGCGTGGTTAGCGATGTAGCGAGACGACTGTAGGATGCTGTAGAGGAGCTGGCAGCCTCGTTCACTGTTCTCCACGTGATCCTCGCCCTCCATCAACCTCAACAGGGGCACGATGTGGGGCACCGAGAGGGGCGCGCTCACCACCGATTCTGCACACACACACACACACACACACACACACACACACACAGTCTGTCCGTGTTAAACAGCTAACAATACGTCGCTGATGTCACATGAGCAGCTCCGTAAGCTCCGCCCACACCCACCGTCGCCTTCGTTGAGTGCCTTCATGAAGGGCTTTAGTGTTTTTTCGAACGTCACGGCGCTTTCGGTGTGGTTCCTTCTCAACATTTGCCATGTCATCTCCAACCTCACCACCTACACACACACACACACACACACACACACACACACACACACACACACATTTAGGTATGCTTATAAGCTTTTACGTTTGGCCAGAAGCTACTAAAAGTGCAGAGCCGGTGCTGACCTGTGGAAGCTCGAGGGCCTTCATGATGGCGCTGAAGGCGTAGAGGTCGTGGGTGGCGGTGCGTAGAGCCTGGGCCAACTGGATGACCTTATGGAGGACCATGGCCCTCTGGTTCACCGTACCTGTACAGCCCAGTATATCTATGGCCACGCCCAGGGCTATCAGGTGATGCCTGTAGGGGTGGGAGGGAAGGAAAACAGTGACATCAGCAGTGGCATAGACGGTTAAGCAGCCGTGCCCTCTAGAGGTCATTCACTTCACCATTCCAGATGGAGCACAATCCAAACAAAAGGCGTTTGGTTTCTGGCATTGTCGTAGAAGATGCTGGGGGTGGCGTGGTGGCATCCAGAGTGCTTGAGACGAAGGTAGAAGGACTTCTTCTTGGTTTTTGGCAGTGTTTCCTTCCGTTCCAGAAGCTGATGGGGAATCCTGGGTATTTAACCTCTGGAGTGGATGCGAGTTGGATTTCAAGACTGCCTTGTAGGCGAAAAACCACCCCCTCTGTTCAGTGACGGCATGTCTAATTGGACAGACAGATGTCCTCCTTGACTCTTTACTTCTTAAATGACAAGGAGGCAACAGTGGCAGCTTGGCAGGTTTGGGATTTGAACCTTACGGCCCTTATAAGAGTAGTACCATAACCACTGCGCCGCCACAGTCCCAACGGTACACAGACAGAGGCGTTTAACCATTCCCAAAACATTGTACTTCCCCTCTACACATCCTGGGTCAAGGCACCAGTAGGCGAGGGGTTTTGGGGTATCTAGTATCCGGTATCTAGTTTCGGCACCACTTAGGGCCATTGGGATAGAGTGGTATAATCATTGCACACACCTCTCAAGAAGATCCTGCCTGAGCTGACTTCCATGTGGCAGCGTGATCAGTTCCAGTCCCGAATTCACCCCCATCAGCCTCTTCTGCTCCTCTGTCACCCCTGTCACTCTCGCCACCTGAGAGACAGAGAAAATCTGGTGGTTATCAGTAGTTCATTCACAGATTTCAGCTCCTGCTGCAGGATCCCCAAGCCACGTGTGAGATACAATCAAAAAAGCGACTGTCCTGGGGCCAGTACCCAGAGGGATGGGCCTGGAAGCTGTCCACTCCCAACCCAGCAGCCAACCAGGCACCACATTCCTAAGCATAGCCCTTACCTGACAGTCCACACTGAGCATGTGCAGGGCGGTCGTTGTGGGGTCGGTCCGGGCAAACAGCTCTTTAATCTTGTGCAGGACGCTCTGCTCCAGTGGACGGTTGTTGTCGGGCAGCAGCAGCGAGTGGAACGCGTCCAGGCAGAAGGACGAGTTCTTCTCCACCTCTGGCAGGATGAAACGCCAGTCATTCTTGCCCTCGTTTCGAACTGTCTCAGCCACTTCCTCGCTCTCATCAGTCTCTGTCAGCCTTATTCGCTCGTCCTCGGCACGCTGGGCCTCCAGGAAGGCAAAGCTGGTCTCTGTAAGGCGAGCCCGGCTGGTCCATTTCTCCTGAGCTCGGAGACGTGCCGCTGGACCTTTGGGTCGCATGGCCACTGGAATCTGGGGACAAAGGGGGGGCAACCAGGTTTGAGCATGCTGAACAAAACGATGCAAAATGAGATGTTAAGATCACAAGATCACCTGAGGCACCAGTTCATCGTACAAAGAGGAGGGGTCGATCTTGATCTGCGGTGGGTTTGTAAACAAGGCGGAGACTCTGAGAGGTTTGGGCGGAGCACGAGGGTGCAACTGTCCATCCGAGCCACGGAGTGTGCTGCCGCCTGCGGATGTGTGACTGGGGCTACGCAACTGGGCGGAGTTAGGGCTGAGTAAAGGGTCACTGCCCGTACGGAATACGGGTGACATGGGGGCAGAACAGGACTCTTGCGAGAGATGACCCTGTGGTACAGCTGGAACACCAGGACGGGTGAGTTTGGAGACACTTCTGTATGTTTGTGTGCGTGTTTGCGTGTTTATGTATGTCCACCTGGACGTAGGTTGCTGTCTGATTGCGCGGACTGAAGTAACGGTCTTCCAACCGTCTCCAAGTTAGCAGGCTGGCTGCCGCTCCTGGAAACACCACGATTCCCAAACCATTCTTAAACGCAACAGAGGCCCTGCAAACTCCAAACACCAACCCAACACAACACTTACCTCAGTAGGTTGTTGCCATTGGCCTGCAGTGTGTCCATATGGGTGGAGCTCAAGCTACGCCTTTTGCCCTTCTCCTCAGTGTGCTGGGATCCACCCAAGGAGCTCGTGCTTGGGGACCTCGCCTTCTGGCGCTCCTTGATGACCCGAAGAGGAAGGCTGCGGTTGACCGGGTGAGAGATGATGGCCCCGGACGCCTGCGATATCGTCCGACGTCCGCCCACGTGGAAGCGTATCAGCGCGGGGATGTTATCGAACTGATCGTTCTCGAACTGGAACAGCTCCCGTGAGTAACCCTACATAAAACATACCCAAAATAGGTTGGGGTCATAATCAGAAGGCGTATAAAGCACCCGTCTTATTGCTAACTAGGTTTTCTCTGGAGTAGCACTCCCTGCAGTTCCACCAAGTACAGCTAGAGGGAACCCCATCCCTTTTTGAGTCTTGTTCCTCCCAAGGTTTCATCCTTATAACATAAAGAGCTAAACATTTCTAGCTGAGTTCCTGCCACTGCCGCCTCAGGTCTGCTCAGTTTGGGAATCATTTAAATGTTAAAGCTGCATATTAAGACGTTTTAACAGACAGAACACAAATATTAATATTACAAATATAGGCATTTATTGTATTTAGGTCATATTTCACACAGAACACTTATTTTTAGGGATAAACCGTGTCAAAAATCAGCATAAACATGAAGCTGCCTGATTCTATTCTCATCATTATCTATTGTTGTTATTATTATTATTCCACCCGATTTTCGGTCGGTATCTCCTCCTAGAGCTTTCGACATATCGACACGGGACGAACTCCGAAACGTCCGGTACGTGTGGGAGAAGTGTACTTGTATACAGCTAAGAAAAATATTGTTTCGTTCGCCCGCTACGATCTTTTTTCTGCGGAAAAATGTCCCATAATTCGCACAGCCGTAGCTCGGTCAGTTTTGGAGCTACACACATGAAAATCAGACACACTGGACCTGGGTATGATGTCACCGGTCATGCTAATTTACAGAGTGATCGCACTGTCCGATCACTTTGTATCACTCTTCAAATATCACCCCATTCATTTTATATGGCCGCACTCTAGCGGAAAGATCAAAGAGAGATCAAAGCCGGCCAGAATGGATCAGGCTACAGACATGCTACCTGTTATGGGACCTGCACCCGGCCAGAACCTTCAGGGTGTCGGACCTGCACCCGGCCAGAACCCACTGTCTCGGACATGGACCGGAGCCCAATCAGAATCGACCGGGTCTTGGGCCTACACCCAACCGAAACCTACCAGGTCTCCGACCTGTGCCGGGCCAGAACCGACCGCACCGATGCAACACAACACACATTCGCAGTTCCTCCAGGATCTGCATTTTCTAGTTTATTTCTATTGCTCCCATGCTGCAACATTCTCTACCCTATCGTTATTGTTATCGTCACATGACCCAGAAAGACCCCTGTACCATAAACGTGTCCAGACTTCAAAGACGTGGCCATCTAATTAACGTGGTTGTAAATCTGAACACCTGTCATTCCTGAGACGGTTCCAGTGATTTGTCGTTGCACAGCCTGAGCCGGGTTCCATGACTAATTGTCTTCTAATCCTAAAATCTGTTGTTTGTTTGTTATTCTATGTCGCTGAGTCACCGAGCTTTGCTCCATCGGACTGTTTCCCAACTCTGGTCCTTCCTGCTCAAACCTGGAGTGACTCAATACAGATGGGATGACTAACAGAGGAGTTCCAACACCTGGGCACATCTGGGTCTATCTGTCAGGGTATTCCTGTGGCAGAAGGTTGGATGCTGTGGACTGTATGGGCACGTTTGTACGTCTGGGGGAACTAAGGAACTAAGTGGGGTGACCTGTTTGGGCCGGAGGACGATGCGGATGATCTTGAAGTGCATGGGCTGTTTTTCCCACAGGCAGCTCAGGACGTGATCGCCGTCGCTCGAGCGAGAGTCGCGCACAAGGAAATCCCCGTCGTTCTGCAACAGCGCCTCGGCGTTCTGCACACACACACACACACACACACACACACACACACACACACGCACACAGAGTTCCTCTGACTGACCTTGGATACAGGGGCACACTTTCGAAAAGTGGACCCGGTTGCCACGTCATGCTCAAAACCCACAACTGACTTGTCGGTGAACGGTGAATGGTTAACACACACCTCCCTCTGTAGCTGCCCGTGGTACCAGGCATGACTTCTGATGTCATCGGTATGTAGTTTAAGCTCCTCCTCCAGCTCCTTCTTTAGCAAGTCCATCTCCTTACGGCCCGAAAACACCTAAAATAACGTTCAAACGTTAGATCTTTGGACCCTACGACGTCTGTACAAACGTTTTGGAAAAGGCGTCTCCTTCCTGTAGTCCAGTTCCGGTTCCAAATATTTCATATCTGGTACCAAAGCACAGTCGGGACTGCAGGTGCAAGATCCAGGACAACGTTTTACAGTCGCAAAAGTTCCTATTCCAGTTCCAAAGACGTTCCAGTTCTGACCTTTAGCCAAAATGTTCGGCCCATGTACCAAAGCTGGAACAGGAACTATTTCCGGTACCACAGATTTCAGTTATTGTACCCAATCTCTCCAAATACTTGATATGAAAAGTTTCAGTAACTTTCTTTAAAAAAAAAAAAAAAAAAAAGGCCTATCCCAATACAAACCATCTTCCTGTACTAAGCAGGTACTTCTTCTAGTACAGAGTGGAACCATTTCCAGAACAAGATTTCAGATCTTGAAACCTGAAACAAATCTCTTTTGTTACAAAACTACAAAAATGGTTTTCGGGTCTTTACCAGTGGTTCCCACAGTTCCTTCGAGGGTTCACCTCCGGCGACTTAAACTTTCAGTTCTAAAAATGGTTCCTTTAGTGCCACAGGACATAACTTTGGTACAAGAACTGGACATTTGGCGTTGTTACCGAAAATGTCCGTACTAGGGTGGTAAGTTTAGGACTGGAACGTCTTTGGAACAGGAATAGGAACTTTTACGAAAGAAAAGGAAACACTTTACAGTGGAACTAGAACCTGAAATGTCTGGCACCGGATATGCTCCACTTAGTACTAGATTTGATACAGGAACTGTTCATTTGGTCAGTGGGAACCATTGTATGTATGTATATGTATTATTTAAGTACCAGGGGGTCTTTAGTATTGGAGTATCCGGTATTGGGTACCAGTTCTAACCTCTAGTACACGTATCCGGCAGGTCTAGTTCTCATATCGAATCTTTTCCAATACCAAAGGTTCCAGTTCAGGCCTGAACGGTTTCAGTACTTTATCAAAGGTCCACATTTCATAAGTACTCCTAAATTCCTGGTCCTTCAGAAAATCTACCATGTCTAGTAGCAACATGCCGAGTTCTGTCAGTACCAAAGGAACCATTTCCTAGGGTCCCTAAGGTTCCTATTGCGGTTCCTATTGCGGTTCTTAATAATAAGAACAAAGGCGTACCTGGGTGATGAAGACTCCGACGCTCTTCCTCTTGCTGTAACACACATAGCAGAATTAGATAGGAATGTATGGAAGGCCATCGAGGTCATATCTCTGGAAAAACGTTCATGATTTAGCTTCGGTATAATAAACACACTTACATTTTTATTTATTTATCAGAAGACACACACACACACACACACACACACACACTCATGCTTGTCTTTCTGTCATTGTGAGGACATACCATGGATATAATATTATTGTACAATGAATGCTCACCGAAGGGAACTCTTTTGACTCTTTTGGCTCTCCATAAAAAAGTTTCTAGCTTAAAGCTTATTCAAAAGCAGCAGTCTGTCCAGCACAAGGTGTGACACACACACACACACACACACACACACACACACGCACAGACAGAGGAAGGTTCAGGAGTTGTTAACATCACTTCCTTCCTGATTAACACATCCGAAAAGGAAACACACTGGATCTAAAATAACATTCAGTTATTTAAAAGCACAACGATCTCGAGTTTATTTCTTTATGAGCTACTTACATTAGCTGCATCTACATTCATTCTGTTTCTTTTTTTTCTTTTCTTTCTTTTCAATTTTATTTATTTTGTCATCTCACCTCGAGGCCACAGAGCGTCAAGAAATAAATGCTTGAAATAAGCGAGGCGACGTCTTTAATTCAACCGGGTCCAGAGGAGGCACGTTTTCACGTGGCTAATGTGATTTTTTTGCAGCGAGGGAACGTAAAGAGAGCAGGAACTGTGATGCTGGGACCAAAATAGTGCACTGAATGCGAAACAAGGAACCACTTTTCTCCTTATACTAGAGTACGTTTTTTTTTTTTTTTTTTTAAAAAGGCTTTGACGTTTGCTCTTTCCTCCTCGTTCATTCGTTCATAAATCATTTGTTTTTGCACATCCTTTTATCGTGTCCAAGCCTCTCCATATCGTCCTCCGTTAGCTCTGACTGTGCTTTCTCTGGGGCAGTGCAAAAAAATATATATATATATATCAATTTATAAAAAGAAAAAGTAGACCGAATGCATTAAAAATGAGATGAGAAAATAGTTCTTAAAATAAGCCATAATACTACTATTGTTAGTAGTACTAATACTCATTCCTAAACCAGTAATCTTAACTTTGGACAGAGAAATCAGAAGAACCAGACGGCTGACTGACCGGTTGCCAGATCTGCTATTATAAAGTGTACCTGCTTCTTATTTTGGGTGTACTGACCCTGAAGGTTAGCTCTGCTTATAGTCTAAAGTTACAAGGAAAATATACATTAGTGTCATTTTATTAAAGAGTACCATTTTTTTTCTTGGTTTTTCACGTCTTTTGGGCTTGTTCCTCTGGTGGGATCTGGCAACCCTGAGTAACTAAGTCTTACTAACTGCTGCTCTAAGTCAGTTGACGTGCTTAGAGACTTTTCTGCGTATGTGTCTATAACGTATCTTTACTTTTTCGCACCGGGCTGTAAATGCTGGTTGTAAGCGTAAGTTTGTGTACCTGTCCTATTGTAAGTAGTACTGCTTTGTAACCTTGTATCTAGGCAAACTGGTTCGCATTTCCCTGGCTGATCCTCAGTGTTTATTTTAATCCTGTCTATCGACTTATGTTTTGTTTCTATCTCTGACACGTTAACGTATCGTCGGCACGCCGTTTTCCTCTGAAAAGACCCTTTATATTTACATTACAGTAGCATAAAAAGACGACCGTCCATTTCGGTCAACGGCCGGCTTGGCAGAACGCAATGCCCGTAATTTCCAGTTCCTTGCCCCCAGCGTGGTGGAAGGGGTACACAAGGGTACACATCAGGTTCTAGCTTGAGCCCGACTGACCGGGAACTGCTACTTGTCCGGTCGCGTTGCTGCAGGTCCCTGGTGACTTGTTGTTCCAGGGTTTCTGCCCTTCCTAAACAATAGCAAGCAGACCTTTGTTCCACCTCTTGTTTTCTCACACCTCTAGCGCCACCACAGAGCATGGCCTGAAACAGAGAGCATATCCAGCGAGGGCAGTCCTCTGGGCGAACGTGCCACCTTGATGCCGGACTGGTATCTCAAATAAGCCCTCGTTACAGCCGGGACATGCAAAAGGGCATCTCTGAACCTTGAAGCAGATGGGCTACGGGGGAAGCCCACGAGACGAGGCGAGCGAGGCTGCGGTTCGCACAGGTTCACCAGATTATGGAAGGACGTTCAGACGGTCGGGTCAGATGTTCCTTGTACTTTCTTGGCACAACCCCACTGCCTAGCCGGCCTAGCTGGGTATTGTTCCTGCACCCCTTCATGCCCACCCTCGTACCATCTGCTGGGCTCGACCTGCAGCACGTCCGGCCTCCACAGCGACCGGATCTCAGTCCAGAACAGAGTTTAGAGAGTTTCTGCTTAGATGGCCATGATTTGGTCGGGACCTATCCAGAGCTCGGACCATGCAGCCCTGAACTCTGAGTTAGATAATCATTAACGGTTTCCCAGACCTACACACGAGCTTATTAAAGGAGCAGTGCCTACCTGGACACGGTCGCTTTTAAAGATTAAACATGATCCTCGTAAACAGTCCGAAAATCCTGACAGAGACACAAAGGTGGCAAGTCCATGTTCCTCCTGATCCACAGCTGTACAGCTCGAACCTGACCCCTCTCTCTCTCTCTCTCTCTCTCTCTCACTCTCTCACATTCCCAGGATTCCTGTCTCCTCTCTACCTGTCCGATCCCGGTGATTGGAGGCTCCCCCGTCCTGAATGAGCATGTCAGCAAACTTGTGTCAGCTTGATCTTCTGCCTGCTCTCCTGCTTTACCTAGTCTTCATTACCCCACGCTCGGGGTTGCCAGATTGGACGCCGGTGGAGAGTCTCCTCCCAGTTGTGACCGTGTCTTTTAATGACTTAAAGATAAACTGGCCTTCCGTTAATCCAGTCTAGCCCAATACCGTGCTACTGGAGGTACTGGGAGATAATACCAGAACTATGATTTACCATCATGAAAAATGTCCAAAAACATATTTGAAACACAAATTAATGTAATATTTCAGATTGATTTCGTTTTGTTAAACGATGTTCTTATTTGTTTTTGTTTACAACGGGGCTGTTTAATGGGGAACGGCAGTTAGCGCCGTCACCGCAGAAGCTCCAGAGATCCCTGGTCCTGGCACCCTGCCCAGGTTACCGCCTTATGCCCCGTGCTGCTGGTTAGGCTCGAAGCGATTTGAGAATGAACGAATGAATGAATGAACATGTAATGAATAAACTGGATGGTTTGGTTTAAATGAATTACTTTCAGTGTTCCTGTTATAATAGTTCACTTTTATAATTAGGAGATTTGATTCAAAGTACAAAGAAAATGAAATAATCCCATTATTTTATTTTAATTTCAATACAGCCGGCAGAAACCAAACTTTTTTAGCATTTAGTATAATAAATATTTCAATAGAATAATAATTAAAAAAAATCAAATCAAATAGCTGACATTTTATAATATTAGTCTGAAAATGTATTAATAATAAAAATATATTTATGGAATCCAGTATTTTATTGTATTATATTGTTACATTCATTGTTTTAAAGAAAAATAAATACTGAATATATCAGGAAGCTATTTGTTGAATAATATAGTATAATATAATATAATATAATATAATATAATTTAAGTATTCGAATTTTAAAACATAATATTGTTGTTATAAATTAAATTATATGTTTGTATTGTAGAATGAACAATAATAATAAACAAATAAATGATAAACAATAATACATAAATTATATACAAATATAACAGTAATAATAATAATAATAATAATAATAACAATAGTAATAATAATAATAATAATAAATCATACCATACAATAATAACATGCATTAATAATAATAATAATAATTATTATTATTATTACTATTATTATTATATAATTTTATATATAATTTATTATTTATATTTTTATTAACTAATAATAATAATTAAAAAATTAACAAACAAACAGATGTAAAAATAATAGTTACTAAAGTATTTTAAATATTTTATATAATTTTCATTACAATCCTTTTATATGATTTTAATTCCCACCGTTATTGTTAAAATATTTTAAATGCCATTAATTACTCAAATTAGAGTATGATGTATAAAATAATAATAAATAAACATAAAGGGAATAATAATTAAATTGATGACATTTGTGTACAGTACAGATCCTTTGTGCTGATCGTGTTACCATTAAATCCCAGTGTTAATCACACAGCAGATCTCTGAGTAATCTGGCAACCCTGAGCAGATTGCTCAACTGCGGTTATGTTATCAGGGCTGTACCATTACAGAGGATATGAGGGGTGTGTGTGTGTGTGTGTGTGTGTGTGTGTGTGTGTGTGTGTGTGTGTGTGTGTGTGGGT
>JAUZST010010744.1:0-12261 GCA_034779995.1 Parotocinclus haroldoi | reverse complement strand
ACACACCCATATATACATACACACCCACACCCATATATATATATATATATATATACATATACATACACACATACACACACACATATATAATACACACACACACACACACACACACACACACACACACACACACACCCACACACCCACACATATATACATACACACACGTGTGTGTTTTTTTCCAGGCATTATACTGGGATAATTGAATAAGTGAACAATAAGGACCTTCAGGGTTTGGGCTATGGAAAAGACCCCTAGCACATGAGAGGATGCCTGTCTCGCAATTCCCCGACTGCAGACCCCTGGCCCATAAGGGGTTGTCGTTGAGGTAGGTGTGGAGAAGATCCCCGTCCTACACTCCCCTCCCCGGTGAGCACACCCTATTCGGAAACCCTGCTGTCTGAACCCATTACTTCAACTCACATTACAGAAGAATCGCTCTGAGAGATTTAATTCAGTCCACAAAAAGCACGCGGTCTCCCGTGACGGCGCTAAGCACAGCTAGTTCCACACTCGAGTGGAGCCTGGTCCCAGCGCGCTCAACTTGTCTTGTTTATGCCTTTCTCCTACGCAGGAAGTGGGTTAGAGTGGCGGGCAGCAGCTGGGAGAGAGTGCACATGACAGCTGGAGATGAGCGCGCCAGCTTAGGGAGCTCGGATCGAGATGCAGCTGCTCCCCACGACTCCAGACCCAAAGAGGGAGAGTTTAGAGATAAACAGGGCAGCGCGCCCGTTTCTTTCTTTCTTTATTTTTAAAAGGCTAATCCATTGTGCTGAGAGGGTACGAAGTAAGTGTGGCCTGTCTTTCAGGGTTCTACTAGAAGGGGTTTTGGGTGGGTGGGTTAAGGATACGAGGTGAGAGGGTCAGTCATACATGGATGGTGTAGCAGCTCTGAGCCCTGAAAGAGGACTCAAATCCAGAAACCCAGCGGCGCTTACGAGCTTTTAGGTTTCTCCCTTCTCCACTGGCGGGATTTTTCCTTGCCACTGTCGCCCTGGGCTTGCTCCACTTGGGATTGCAATTTTAAGATCACGCAACACTGTGAAGCTGCTTCTCCTATTCACCTTGGAAACCTGCGCTAAAGACGATTCAGCCTTGGGCACGCAATACAGGAAATGGCAGCAATGCAAGCACAAACGCGGGAGCGGCACCGAGGCAGCGGCACGGCGTGGTGTTTTTACGTTTGCAGTTAAAACCCCTAGCCCAGCTGACATCTCGCACAGCTACGCCGTTCAAAAAACGCTGCGGAGATCCCTTCGTCTGGGAAAGTAGATCGCCATGACAATCATGGGCCAATCGCAAAAAGGACCTTTATTCGCCACCGCGCACACGTCCGACTGTTTCACGCGACTGGAAATGATCAGACACGTAGTACGTTTAAGATATTTTGCGCCGCCGTTTATATTAAACAATGACGCCCGTCGGCGACGAGGAAACCTCAACAATGGTTTTGGGAGCTTTTTCGGGGAAAGGTCCACCATGCCCCACGTGACTTCAGGCTCGCCCCGTACCGTTCATTCTTGTCTTTGCGCCCTGTACGAAACGCGCAGCGCGGTTTCAAGACTGCGACTCCCTTTTCCGTCAGCGGGCGTCGCCAGGTTCAGCTCTGTTCGTTCGCTGTCATCCAGACGTGAAGACGCATATTTAGGTCGTTCAGGGTTCCTATGCGCCGAGACAAGTCCCTGCCTCGACGGAGCAGCTAATAACGGCCCTATAAGTGGCAACTGTAATCGTCCCCATTTCCTGGGACAAAGGGGCCACTGTTCTAAGAACAATGATAAAGTTCCTCCTGGTGTTGCGGCAGAGCCAGGTCAAGCCATGCTGCGCCCAAGGGACAGGGATCGCCGCTTGGCACTGCAAGTGACCCTTGCCAGCCTTGTGAGGCAAAAATGGATCAACTTTACTTACACACACACTCTGTTTGTGTGTTAATCCCGTTCGTCCCAGTTTAACACCTTTACCCTGCTCAGATGGAGCCCGAAAGCATCTGGACCTGAACAGTGAAACATCTGGAGTGTGGGCTGATCCGCACAGTCATGTGGGAGAAAGACCATATGTCTACGAACGCAACGATGCAAACAAGTGTGGGAGCGGCGGCAGACTGAGGACGGACGAGGGAAAAGGACGAGGGGCCGAGAAGCAACAAACGTGCAAGCGTTTTACATTTACATTTTCCAACATTTCCAGCAATTGTGGGTTAAGGGTCTTGCTCAAGGACCCAACTGTGGCAGCTTGGCAGAGGTGGGATTTGAACCCTGCACCTTCTGGTACCTTAACCGCTAGGCTACCACAGGCCTAGGTTTTCGTCGGGGACGAACTGAGCAGGGTCCACTAATCATATTACTGTCCGTTCCCGATTAAAGGTAGATAAAACATGTAAGTGCTAGCGCAGTCACGGCACGTCGCATGGTCCTAACCACGCACCGGGAAGCACGGCGCATCCGGGACCGGGCTGGGGAAGGTAAACGGCGCCGAAGGAGCCATCTGCCCCACAGCGTTCTGCCCTCGACTCCACCACCTGGCTCTCGTTTGGAGGCTTGGGCGAGCCAGTCCTGGCCAGAGTGGACCAGACCAAGGCCACCTTTGGGAAGCGCCGCCCCAGTCGTAAAGAAGCCCTTAGTTACTGGCATTATCGCGCACGGCGCCATCTCCAGGGTTTGCAGGGGCCGGTCTGAAAAAGAGAGCACCTCCCCCAAGGGCAGCTCTGTGAAAGGAAAGGCAAACTCAAACGAGCGCTCGTTACCACCTGAACGTCCAACGCGTTGGACCTTGAAGCAGACGGGCGACAGCGGCACAGAACAGGCACTGAAACTGGACAACGGGAGACAGGAGAAACGTCGCCTCCGTTCCGAAGGCCGGGTCAGAATCCGGCATAAACAACGAAAAACCAGCGTGGGGGACATTCTCGGGCACGCTCCGGCTCGCTTACGACCAGCGGAGCACTGCTTGGACCCCGCAAACCCTGCCCGAGTGCGGCAGCCGACCCGGCGCGCCCCTTCCCGTCCGCACGGGACCTTGATGAATCTCGGCCACAAACAACGAAGGCAGTCCTGAAGGTGAAAGGGGGTTTGGGTCGAAGGAGCCCTTTCTGTAAGCGTGCTCATGCCGAAGGACGAGAAAACACCAAATGTCTTGATCATGTGGGAAACCGTTGTGACCGCGGGGCGTGAAAAGCCTGCGTCGATGCCATCTGAGGCCACCGTCTCCATGCCGCGCGCGCACTAGACATGCTAAAAAGACGAGGCTTCTGAATAATTATCAGGCGTGCGATTAATCACTATCAATACAACATCATGGATATTAATTTGCATTTCAAGGGGCGTTGTCTACGACACTAATTAAAACATATCTAATCAAAAACCGCAATCCGGCTACTTGGAACAAGGCACTCCCTCGATCACAGCGCAAATTTTAAAAAAAGTTTTCAAAACCTCTTTGAAATCTCGCCCTCGGCTTTTGCCTTTACAGAATCGTCGCCCTTCAGTTAAACCGCTGCGTTTATTTCTGAATTCACACCTCGGCCCGACCCGGCTAAATTAGAGCCGTTCTCCTGGCCCATTCGGCTCGAGGCGGCACTCGAGCGCCAAACGGCGTCCCCGGTCTCTAAGCCCGGGGTGCCACGGTGGCGCAGGATCCGCAGGAGCAGCGGTGCGGCGGCGCGCGGGGACAGGGACAGTGGCTAAACAGTGGCGCGAGGTGGCTCTGGTGCCCATTGAGAGGAGGGATAAAAGAGACGAAACAAATTAATTTGCTCAAACAAAGGCCGGCCAGCTGTGTTTGAAAGATAAGTTCTGGCTGGGTGAGGTCAAGTCTCCTCACGGGGGGCCTCGGGTACTTGAGCTGAAGGTCTCGATGGTGAGAGAGTGTGCAGTTAATGGATTTTCTTTCTTCTCCCGCCCTGTTGTTGTACCGAACCATTATGGGCTCGGGAGGGAAAAAAATATTCTTGCCGAGCCTCTTTTGTGGCAAGAGGACAAAAATGATAATACAGCAACAGCCTGCGGAAGGAGAGAAAAGAAAACGGCCTGGCCTTCGAGCAGAAATGCAATTTCACCAGCTCCCCGTGCAGGACTCGGCCCATTTCAGGGCCACAATGGCGGCCTGTTTTTATTCAGCTCCTCTTTACTCAGGCGGGCAGGAATAATGTCCGTGGAAGAGTGGTGGACACTTAAAGATTTAAAGAAGTGGATGACTAGATGAAGGACGAAGGTGCAAGGCCAGTCTGGCCCTCTTTGACCAACGTCCGCCCACCTGACCACCAGCTGGAGCATCAGAGGGAACTCGGGAGAAAGAAACGGTCGGATCTGCAAGCTTTCCGTCTTTCTGACGAGGCGCCGGGCTGCGAGTGGAGCCGGTTCTTCCCAGAACTTCGAGACCCAAGGACGGTGCCCTCCCGCCGGGTCAGCACTCGGTGCGGACGGGGGAGAGACGAGGCTGGACGGGTGATCGACCGGCACTGCGGCGCTCATACACCCCTGTACGTGTCGCCTTAACGTACTGCAACCATTTGCAACTTGGAGCTTTCGACCGACGGCGACCCTCTGAATCTCAGGGTCTCGGACTCGATTCCAAAGCTGGCACCTACCAGCATGGCCGCGAGTCGATTCTCCGAAGCTCCACCATGCTTCACGGCTGGGAACTGGACACGGGGGTGGAGGGGGCCGCAGTTGCGCCGCGAGCGACAGCAGGTTTTGGGAATCATTTCACGTCTTGTGAACATCAGACGGGGGCTCTGTAGATCACGCCTGGGTCGGGGCGTCTCCTAAACAACAAGGCTTGTGGCAAGGGTGAACGTCCCGTCCCCCTCCCCCGCACCCGAGGAGGGACCAACTACCAACCAGCACAAGCGCCTGCCATGCCAACCCCTGGCCACCGCCTACGAGGGGTGCGGGGGTCCGAACTGGACCCAGGAGCAACTCATGTAGGCCGCCTGGTCCGCATTGCTGTAAGTTAACACAGCTTAAGGCAACGGTGCTGTGGGTTGCAAGGGTTTACTAATTACTAATGAACTACTAATTCAAACATTCCTGCGCTGAGTTAAGGCAGCATTTACGCAGGCTGTCAGGCCATGTAATGACCTCTTATGTTAAACCGCTATTCAGAGCGCCGAACGCATTTTGTTGACGCGCGTCCTTGAAAGCGTGTCGCGGAGGGCGATAGGACCCAAAGGGAAAGCAACAAAGGCTCTGATTCTCTGCTTATTTCAGTCAGGCATGCGCTAAAGGGAACGAAGCCGAGTTGTAATGACTTTAAAAAAAAAAAACGGGTGGCTTTTCAACCGGATTTAATCAGAGCGCGAATAACGTGAATTAAGGTACGTGTTTCAGGGGGTGAACGCGAGCGAGCGCCGTCGGCTGGTGAGCTTAATTAACCCTCTCGATTTACGCATTAATTTCCATTCCTTCAGTCGGCGAGACTTCGATCAGTCGAATGAGTTCACGCGGCGTATGAATGCGAACGTCACAAATCATCTGAAACCAATTAAACCAGTCTGGAAGCGTCAGCAGCTTCAGCTAACAGAGGCCGGACTCGTGATGTTCCCGAACACATAAAAACGCCGTTCCTAGAACGCGCGCCGACCCCAATCCTGGGCCCAGCCTTCCCAAACAGGGTCCTGATATATAACGTGGAGGCCCTGAAGTGGTCGAAAGGAACGGCACAGAGGTCCCTGGCAGGGCGCCTGTCGTTATTCGGTCGGTTACGGCCGTAAAAATGGGCACGCTCCGTCTCGGGCGCACACAAGACCTGCTGTGTGATGATCCTTAGGACCACGGAGGCATCCAGCAGGGCGGCACAGGTCCCTGGCTGGCCAAAGACCCCACACCCGTGCCTATACCCAAGTCACGTTTCTCATTTGGTTGGTTGTTGGGTTCAGATGAGGGATGTCAGTTTAGGGATTTGATTACGGTTTCTGGTTCGCGTTTTTTCTGCGTTGCGCTTGGCATTCCGAGGTTTTGCCGTTCTACGTTCTTTCGGAAATAAGGTCATAGCTTTAAATTGTTATTATCCAGAAACAAATTGAAAAAAAAAACAAACAAAAAAAAAAAAACACCGTTTCACCCAATAGCGAAGCTACAATGGAGCATCTCTGCTTACAACGTTTCAAACAAAACCTTGCAACTTGCTAACATTTCAAATCCAGCCGATCGGCCTCCATCGGCTTTGACGTCTGAGGCCAATCAATAATCAATCAATCAATCAAATCACACAATCTTATACGATCTTAAAAGGCCAATCCCAAATTGAGCAAGCCCAGGGCGACAGTGGCGAGGAAAAACTCCCCAAAATGGTAGGAAGAAACCTTGGGAGGAACCAAGACCCAAAAAGAGACCCCTCCTCCGTGGGTGGCCCAGATGTTCATTAGGTAAATACTTAAAAGTATATTAAAGTCATAGGAAAAACTAAGCAAGACGATTGAAGTCAATATTTCCGCCCGAATGACAGAAAACTAGGACGCTCGAACTCTGCTGGCACAGAAGAGTATGGCGTTCCTGAAAGGCAGAGAGAAACGCGTCATCGTTCTGCATTTACTCGCCGTTTCACGATGGCTTACGATATTTCGGCTTTTTGCGACAGTTTTTAACTTGTTCCTCTTCCGAAGCAAAGAAGAGAGACGTTTACGCCCACGTATGGGAATATTACCATTTTAAACGTCTAGTCATTTCTACTGCCTGCACAGAACAATTTAGTATTTACTACTATTACTATTTAGATCGTTTGTTTGTTTAAAAGTGCATAGGAGGAAATCAAAAAGGAACATATTTGTCGAACCGGATGCAAAATTGATAACCCTGAGTGCACCGTAAATATCTGCTAGCTTAGCCGTCAAGGTGCTGGAAGGTCCACGGTTCAAATCCTCCCCCCTACCAAGCTGCTACCGTTGGGTCCTTTGATTTTAAGGCTTATTTCGAGTCTCTCTCTGGATCTGGGCGTCTGAAGAATCGATTAATTACCTAGGATAAAGATGTTTCAAACGCCTCCCTGATGATTGGACCAAGTGCTTCAAGAGCTGCAGTGCCGGCTAAAAATGTGCGAGGCATGACAGCAACCACCAGAGACAACAGTTCAAAGAGAGACACCAGAGGGCGCCAGTGAGCCACCCAGCTGCTCTGGGTTGAACCTGATTTTCCGCTCTGCGAGATGTTGATGTCGGTTTTCGTGCGTGCGAGGATTAGAACAGATCTCGTACCTGTTGCAGACTTTGCAGAGTGCTTTTGCAGGAAGTCGAGGGTCTGAGCCAAAGCCTTTTTGTTGCAGTGCGTCGAAAGCTCTTCGTTGCATTCAAAGCACCTGCAGAGAGACGCGGCGGTGAAACAAACGCACTGGTGCAGTCCACAGGTCAAAAGGTTATTATAAGACGCCTTATGATGGCAAAAGAAAACGTTTGACCACACCCTAAACACCGTGACCCAGGCACCGCTACCTCAGAGCTAGAAGGTCCCGGGGGTTGGATCCCAGGGCGGGGCGGGGCGGGGCGGCCTTTGTCCTTTCTGCGTATCGTCTGCATGCCCTCCCCGTGTCTGCGTGGGTTTGCTCCGGGTCCCCCGGTTTCCTCCCACAGTCCAAAGACGGGCTTGTTGGGTTAATCGGTGTCTCTGAAGTGGCCCTTAATGTGTGCTCGACTGCGCGTGTCTGCGCCCTACGATGGGTTGGCGCCCCGCCTAGGGTTGTTCCTGCCCAGAGGTGGTGGGCGGGCACCGCCCGGCCACGCGTTCTTTGTGCAAACAAATCACCATGGGTCCCAAATAGGCACCAGGAAAAAAAAAAGGTGTGGGGGGTCTAAAACGCACAAATTCAATTGACATGATCCCTCAAAGCGTGGGGGGGAGGGGGCGTGGGGGAGAACAATTCTGTTCTGGAACAAATGACGCCTGCTGGCAAAAAAGAGAACTGCAGTCTGCCAGGTTAGAAAAGTCGTTGGACTTTCTTTTTCGTTTTCATTGAGTTTTATCAGGCGTACAAAGATTATAAAATGCTGAAGAGTAAAGTATTGTTCGTATTGACTTTTAATTCATATTGTTTCAAATAAAACATTTTATTGAGCAGTCACTGAGCAGACGCCCTTTATCCAGAGCGCCCTACAGTTCATACGGTCTTACAATCCAAGCAATCGTGGGTTAAGGGCCTTGCTCTGGGACCCAACTGTGGCAGCTTGGCAGAGGTGGGATTTGAACCCACAGTCCAGTACCTTAACCGTTAGGCCAGCACGGTCCCGAAACCACTGCGCGCCCAATTATCTCCCAATAAAAAAAAAGTGTGATCCGCTGGGAACGTCAGCTTTGAGTGTGTGTGTGTGTGTGTGTGTGTGTGTGTAGGTGTGTTCGTACCAAGCTTTCCAGGTGCTGAGGCTGATGCAGATGCAGTGTGACTCTGAGTGATGAGCCTGCTGGTGTTTCACCGAGTGCTGCCTCTCACGCTGGCCGCAGCCCTGCAGTAGGAAATCGCACGTGGCGTGCAATCGTTAGACGACGCACGTAAAGCCCAAGAGCTTAGGGACTGGAAGAGCTTCGTTACCTGAAAGCCACACTTGAGGCACACCAGGACGTCGTGAGCTCCTGCCTGCTCCGGTTCCGAGACCCTCTCTCTCATGCAGTCGGAGCAGACGGACCACAAGCTGCCCGTTACGGCTTTCTTCACCGAGTTCAGCTCCACGGCCTTGCCCACATGCTGACACGTCAGGCCTGCGACGACAACGGGGCACGTTTCATTCGTTTAGTCCGGCCCACGACGGAGCCAGGGCGCCAGACGGGAACGGCAACACGCTCGGAGACGCCAAGCGGCTTCCGTCACGTGGACAGCATTTAACAGACGCCGTTAGCCAGAGCTCAAGCGCTTCGTGTCCGTCCTCGTAGATAAAAACCTTTTGTGAGAACTACGGGACCACATGGTCAGGACGGTGGACCAGAAGGTCCAAGGTTTAAATCCCACCTCTGCCAAGCTACCGCAGATGGGTCCCTGAGCAAGGTCCTCATATATATATATATGAGATATTCGCAAATATTCACAAGCATGGCTGCAGAGAGACAGAGTGGCTAAAGGGGTGGGGGGTGGGGGTCAGCCTGTCAGGGCTCGGCCCATACGCCACGCACTCCATCAAACTGGTCTGCATGGCTGTCGGCCCAGCAGGAAGCCTCTCCCCAAGATTTACACGTCCGCTTCAACCACGGTCAAAAGGTGACGATAAAACGCCTTATGATGGCAAAAGAAAACGTTTGACCACACCCTAAACACCTTGACCCAGCCACGGCTACCTCAGAGCTAGAAGGTCCCGGGTTCGATCCCAGGGCGGGGCGGCCTCGGTCCTTTCTGCGTATGGTCTGCATGCCCTCCCCGTGTCTGCGTGGGTTTGCTCCGGGTCCCCCGGTTTCCTCCCACAGTCCAAAGACGTGAACGTTTGCTTTGTGGAGTCAGCTCTCCAGTCAGCAGAGAACCGGAGGTTAATATGCCACGCCCTACTTTTCCTAAGCCACGACTTGATTACGTAACGAGCCCGTCCGTGGAAAGAGGAAAATCCGAAAATCGCACTTACCGCCAACCTCGTCGGACGACTCCTCGTCACGAGGTTTCTTCGGTTTGTTAGACCGCTTTGTCATCTCGGACGACTTGAAAGAGAACGGATCTTTCAGCCGCATTTGTATCTGGAAGCAGAAACGTTCCCGAAAACACGTCAGTCCCCTGACCTCCCGCTGGAGAAGCAGCAGCCGCTCCTCAGGCGAGAGGGTGCATTTTCCGAGCCCGATTTAAAGCTTGACGCAGAGCCAGGGGCGGCTTTGGAAGCGGCCGGAACGGAGAGAAAAAATAATAAAAGGTATTGAAGCCGTTCCTGGGGCATTTTACAAACTGAGGTTAAACAATAAAACAACAAAATACGCCAACGAGCACCTCCGGTTTTTGGAAGAAAGAGGAAACGGGCTGAAATTTATGAAAAAAATAAATAAATAAAGACTCAGATCAGACTGAGCCAGAGAGCCGAGGCGACCGCCGATAAACAAAAACAAATAACAAAAAAAAAAACAAATCCCTCATGCAAAATGAAGTACAATTTAGAAATGAATTTGTATATTTGTAGTTCTATAATTACAGACTGTAGTCCGTTTTCACTTTACTCTGCTCTCTGAGGGTCAGGACCCCCCGCAGGACCGCAGTGACGATGACTTTGGGGGGGCAGGGGCTGGGGTTCGTGTGTGTTGTTCTGGTACGAGTGGATCAGACACAGCAGTAGTGCTGCCGGAGTATTTAAACCATGTGTGCACTCCATTAGACTCGTCTAGCTCAACGTTCCGCCTCCGTCCATCCATACATCCATCCGTCCGTTACGGCCAGGAACGGCCCCAGACGGGGCGCCAGTCCTCCTAGGGCACACGCACACAGTCGGTCACACACTGAGGGCCACTCAGGAGACACCAATTAACCTCACACGCATGACTTAGGACTGTCTGACTGGAAACCCACGAAAAGGAACCAGACAGAAAGGACCCAGGCCGCTCCACCCTGGGATCGAACCCGGGACCTTCTTGCTGTGAGGCGGCGGTGCCACCACACCGAGCCACCGTGCCGCCCCCGACGTCCCGCCTCTTAGATGTAAAGTCAGACAGAGCAGGTCCACAGTTTGTTTTCGTCATCCCCTAATCCTTTATCAGTGCTCACAGCATGTGGGTGGCTGGACATTTTTGGCACGAGACCCTTTTCAGCCCAGTCGGAACGTATTCTGGTCCGCTCCCCTGGTTTGGGGGTGGGGGGTCCTGACCACTACAGAACAGAGTAAAGGGGGAAAACTACAGTCTGTAATTACAGAACTACAAAGTGCCTCCGTATGGACACTGGGGTGTACCCAAAATTTGTGACAGGTGGGGGTGTAGAAATATGCAGGTATATATACACACAGTCTAAACAACACTAATACAGTTTAATATGGTATAAATAAACCGTAACTGAACATGACATTTCGGTTAAAAGGCTGCTGGAATGGAAGTTACCTGAGTGGCTCTTGATTAGCAGTAAGCTAACACCAGTCACTGCTCTCCTGTTACCTGACACCAGTGTCCCAAAAAAAAAATGCCCCGCCGACACCCCTGTCGTCCGCGTTACTGGGCGTTAGCGATATAGCGAGCCAGTGTAAGACCGTAATAGCACACATTAAACGGAGACATTATGAGCAGTTTCTTAGCGCAGGACATTACATTTTGATACAATGCGGAAACCCCGAGTCACGTGGTCCAGCAGTGACTTCAGCGCATGCGAACGCGGTTTCTGCCTACGGCAGGCCATACGGGTCAAATCGATTCGGCGTAAGAGGTCCGGAAGGTTTGACCTTGGCTGCTGAACGTTACGCATTAAACATAAAAAATACACTTTCTAACTTCCGTGAATCGCGTAAAAAAAATAAAGAAAAATAATAAATACCACAACGGATTCGACAGAGTGTTTCGCACCTATTTTTACTATGAAATGCCCAAGATAAAGTTCGAACTAAGGAAAATACATGTAAAAAAAAATTTTTTTAAGTACAGAACGCAATTTCACTGCAAATGTGATCTGTCACTGATCCTGATTAATACTGGACAGAAATGCTGTTGTAGTCTAGTAGATTCAAGGGTCGACATTTCGTGCACTCAACACACTAGGGCACTTCAGAGACACCGATTAACCCTTTGGAATGTGGGATGAGACCGAAGACCCCGCAGAAGGCCCATATGAACGTCACGAAAACCACACAGTCTGTTTAAAATAGCAAAAATAGACGGACATGCTGCGTTTCATTATGTTATATAATGAATAATTCACCTATAGGGTTCTACAGACTAAATGTAAGTCGATGTCGGATTGCGATGTCACTTCACAAAGGAAAAATCGACTGAGGGAGGGGAGACGGCTCAAGGGGATCGCTCCCACAGAGCACAATCCAAGACGGGACCAGCCTTTGCCTTTTCAGTTAACCTTCATCCATGATCTTCCGCTTAAGCCACACGGGGTCGCGGGTCAGCCGGCAACAAGGACACAAACGCACGCACACACCGACACACTAAGGGCCACTTTAGAGACAACAATTAACCTAACACGCACGTCTTTGGACTGTGGGAGGAAATCGGAGTACCCGGAGTACACCCACGCAGACTCGGGGAGGACCCAGGACGCTCCGCCCTGGGACTGAACCCTGGACCACCCCACCGAGCCCCCGTGTCGCCCTGAGCTACAATTCATATGTGGCAATTATTTTCACACACACTTTCTGCTCCTTGCAAGCCAAGGAGCAAAAATAAA
>JAUZST010010743.1:0-12262 GCA_034779995.1 Parotocinclus haroldoi | reverse complement strand
ACTGTCGCCCTGGGCTTGCTCAACTTGGGATTGGCCTTTTAAGATAATTTATTACTGTAAAGCTGCTTTGAGACGATTCTACGTTGTAAAAAGCGCTTTATAAGTAAAACTAAAGTGAATTGAATTGGTTTTAGCATTTCTGTAAAAAAAAAAAAAAAAAAAAAAAGAAGAAGAAAAGAAGTCCTTGCTAGTCAAAATTCTAGGTTTTCATAATCATCGTTGGGACATTTGGTCCTCGGAAGTATAGCAAGACAAGGTACAAACAGACAAACACAAATACAGACCCCTGAGAGGAAAAAAAAACAAGCAGGTTCATGAAAACAAGGCCAAAAACAGAGAGGGCCAGTTTTACAGCTGAGCGACTACAATTTGTGAGAGTGACCACTGGATTAGTTGAAAAAAAAAAAAAAAAAAGTCCCCTCCAATAAGCGAACCTGGCAACTGTGACACAAATGATTTGAATGCTTTTATACTCCCGCCTCTGCTTGCGGATCTGCAGCAGTGATTGGTCAGACCACATTGATTGGCTACTTATGGCCTCAACGTCCGCATTCAGTAACGCATCATTGCCAAGATGCACACCGTGCATCATCAAACTGGAACATTAACGGTCCCAGCAGAACCAAACAGGGGATCACATGAGACGGTTACCAATACAGACTAGTAGGTCAATAAGATTTGATCATGTTTCCAACCGATTCACTGATCTCTTTAACATAAGGCAATATCACAGACCACACAGTCTATAAATGTAAATACTGGACACAAAATATCTTAAACGTCCACCATCACACATTTGATGTTAAATAACAGGTGTTGCTTGCAATGAGTCAGTCAAGTCGCTGCAGGGATCGACTGTGATAACAAAACAACAACAAAATAGGAGCACGTGGGATTTTATTTAAAAACACAAGCATAGCATCAAAGACAAATGAAGGAGCTCAGATTAAATTTTACTTCTGCCGACATCCTCTTCTTCACTTCTAGTACTAAATATTGGTTTAATATAATTATATTGTTTAATAAGGCGATTGTTTAGGTCCCCTCTTCACATTCTCAATTTACATCAAGGAAAAAAAACAAAAAAACAAAAACAAAAAAAAAAAACACACTCTTACCAGGCAGTAAGCCGGGTGGTTAAACACGTGTATATGTAGTAGAATATGTAAGGAACAAGATAAATGAGGGTGAACATGGCATAGAGGTGACGCTACACATAATCGCTGCTTTGGGAGGAACTATCCCCTGCAGAGCTCCCTAGAGAACTATAGTAATGAGAGGGATTTTTTGCATTCACACTGCCAGTAGGAACACAAAGTGATGCTAAAGTGATGTAAACAATGCGGAGTTTCCTTAGACGACTTGGATAAATTTGCCTTTTACCACCTGTCCATTTGTCTGCGTTTTTTTTTTTAATTTATTTTATTACAAAGAGCTGTTGTGTATATGACCTCCAAAAGCACCATATGGCTATCGGATTAAAAAATGGAAGCTCAACACAGGTGCCTTTGATCTGGACCAATTGCTGTACTCTTGATCCTGTCCATGCCCTATCGCTGTCAGTGTGTTTTGGCAGTCTTGGGTGATCATACACCCTGCTGAACAGTTAATGTGGGGCACTCTCGCCCCGATATGTGCTACCAGGATGTGTGTGTGTGTGTAAATAAAAATAAATAAATAAATAAAAGACATCTGTGATGACAAAAACAGGAGACAATGGACTAAAGCACAATTAGAAGTATTAGTGCATAAGCGGTCGACCAAAATGGGTTCTGGAGAGCAGGATGACCGATGGGCGATATACAATGTCCATATCGCATTTTGGCTTTGCTAATTATAAAATTAATAATAACAAATGAGACAAAAATCACTAAACTGAAATGAAACATATGTAAGCTATAAATGGAATGTCGCTGTTTGCGCATTCTTGTTTTCCTAAGTGAAAAGTACCATTTACTGAAATACTGGTGCATTATCATCTTTCTGGGAGAAACAGTGTAAACACTGGCAAAAAAATAGATAAAGATAAAAAGAGTCGTGCACATGGTAGTCGCTTTTTTTTTTTTTGTTTTTAAATCCACTCTCAGTTAAGAGCAGCCACTGACTGACTGATTTGGGGTAACTTTAGGTATGACACGATAATGTCAGCTTGCACGTCGCAAATGATACATATCACACACTCCTAGTTCAAAGGAAGGAGAATTTCTTTTCATGTCTACCTTATGTCTGGCAATCATTACTCAAAAGCACCATATCAGGCCCCATATCAGAGAGCGCATTGTTTGTTTTAGGCATGACAGCCAATTATCAAGCTGCTGCCCTCAAAGAAGGACCCATCTCAAAATTATGGGATGTTTCAACTGACATCATGAGTGAAAATTGGGTGCAACTGAAAAGGAAGTGGACGCTGAACAGAGCTTGGCGGTGCTGCAGCCGTGGCTGGATAAATGTTGCTTCCGTGGACGGCTCAGCTCAGCGCAAAGCTTGGCCACGAAGGTGTAAAGGTAAAGGACGTCCACCGAGTGCATTTGTCTTCCTAAGAGAGTATAGTATTGCCAGTCCAGTAGCCAGTCAGAGCTAGAGCGTCTAAAGGAGATCACTTTAGCAGCACAATACTGATTCACTCGAATGGAAAAACAGCTCTCCCACGGCCATCTGTACCTTATAAATATAAACACACGGAGGCATGCAGACAGACAGCTCAGTTAGACAGACAGACAGACACACACACACACACACACACACACACACACAGCAGCACCTCATGCATCACCTAAAGTCAACATGAACCTGTCTGACCTGTGACTGCTCCACCCAGTATTGCGCCAGCCCTCTCTCCTGAGTTAAATAGGCGACAGCTTAGGGTTAAACCAAGAACTATGCTTTCAAACCAGAACTTACATGATCAGATAAAACACTATGACGCTTCTCTGTTCTGCACTGCTATGTTGCTACGCTATGCTCAGGGCAGTATGAACCAGAAGCCACTATAGGTCTAAACAATATTACAAATGACACGAGCACAGGTGACTTGGGTAACAGAAGGAAACATTCCCAGATTTAGGCGTGTCTGAAGCTTAGTCAAGAAGGTCCAACGCGAACAAGCAGTCTTACCACCAAGAATCTCCAGAACGCATGCAACACTGATACCAAAGAATTAGATTCCAAGAGTGTTTGCGGTGAGGACACTTGTAAAAGAACTGGATCAGCCACGAGCATCTGACACAAGGAACCTGTTAGCACAGAAATTCAAAAGTCAGCCCGATCAAGGGCAGAGTGTGTTTTATATACATTTTTTTTTGACAGGTACTTCAAACAGACCAGTGAACAGTCCACCACTCTCATGTCTGTGAATCTCATCAGCTAAATATCCAGCCTTAGAGGGACAAAACCACAGAATCGAAGTCAGGCAGGGTAACACAAACGTTCTCGTTTGGATGGAAAGTGTAAAGAAAAATAATGAGAAAGAGGATTAACAAAGTATCTGGTTATATGATTACAGGATGGAATAAAGCCTGAATTAAGCTTTTATCCTTTGGATAACAACTCATTTCTGCTATCTAAAACATAAGGAACCAAATTGTCCACAATCACAGTGACTGGCAAGTAAAGAACAAGTCTCGACAGTAGCCACTCGCAGCCATGGCAAGAAAAAGTGCTTTTATGTCGTTACAAACAAAGTGCACACAGTACCAGGCAAAAGTCTTCAGCCTCCATTAGATTAGAAATACCTATTACTTTAGCAATGGTATAATGGCCATATGTAATTATTTATCAATCTCTATTAGAAAACAAGCAGAGAAATAAAGGAAATTTGCATGCAGTACTAAAAGAATCAGAACACACAGCAACATGTTTAGACGTGTGGAAAGAGGTATGTCACCAAAAGAAATTGATGTAATATCTCGTTTCAAACCATTAGGCATGTAAGGAGTAAAAAAAAATCTGTTCTGAAAATGTCTACATTATATTTCAAATCAGCACAATGTGAGTGTCTGTACTTAAAGACTCGAATACTTTTAGTTTACTACCAGTCCCGTATTAATAAGTGAATCAGGACCCTGATTGAAACTGAAGTTGACCAGACATTACCATAGTCACACAAAGAACTTTAAAGCTACTGCAAGGTAAATATAAAGAGTGCATTCACAAGAAACTGTGTACTAAAGATACATAAATGCTTCAAGGATGCCGCTGAAAACACGAGTGGAAAGCTGCCAACAAACCAAAGCCTAAACTGTTATACACAAGAAAAATCCTTTTTTTATTCTAAGGAACTGTATCATTATTTAAGCAATGTCCTGTTAGGACCCTGTCTTGGGGAAAGGAGCACTACTTCTAGGACAGGCACATTGTTTGGCCGTTAAGTTTTTAAGACGGTGCATAGCTGTACACCGTTCTACACACTGGGAATTTTAGATAAGCAGTGAGAGTGGACAGAATGAAATTAACATCAAAGAAACCTTCTGTCAGCAGTACAACCTCCTGGGATGTTAAATCACAGACGATTACCAATACTGAAAATGGCCATAAGGAACGATATTATGTGCACCTAGAACAAAAATCTATTTGATTCCCAAGTGTGAGGAAACAAAAGGATTTTAAGCTTGCTGCTTCCACTCATCCGGCTTGCATCATTGGCACTTTCTGCCAGGGGCAGATGGGAACCTGAATCCTCTCCTAACGTCACCGCACCCTCCAAATGCTCGATATTTAAGAATAATTAATCCAGCAAGCTTATGCCCAGGACTCCTCTGATGACTGGCATTTGTTGTTGCTGGGTGACAGACTGGCAGAGCTAGTATTGGTGTGATATCAGCTTACCGACACCTGATAGGGATCCTATTGTAGAGCACTCTATACCCCCTGCTGTTTCAACTCCACAGGACAAAGAGGTCATGCACATGATCATATTTCAGTGGTTACTATGTCTGGGATAAGTGGAAAGTAGGCAAAGATCCTCTCTTTTGGGTTCTCCAAGAATTTCGGCTCAATCCCAAGATTTTCCACTCTCAAATATCAGTGTCTTGCTTATAAGTCATTCCCAATCTGATGGTAAAATAAGTCCTGTTGTTTCGAAACGAAACCTTAATTTGCACAATTTCCACTTGAAAGCCTGCAGTCGAGCCATTTAATTTAGCCAGGTATAAAGTCTCAATTTGATTATAGCAATATTAAAGAATCCATTTTGTCATTTACCAGACACCCTTATACTTACAATTAATCAATTCTTACAATCCAAGCAGTTGTGGGTTAAGGGCCTTGCTCAGGGACTCAACTGTAGCAGAGGTGGGATTTGAACCCTGGACCTTCTGGCCCATAGTCCAGGACCTTAACCACTAGGCCGCCACAGTCCCGTTATTATCATAAACATGCATAAGTCACTCGCAGCACTTTCACAGGGAGGCACAAATACAGGTAGTATTTCTCACACCCTTTTTTTACTACACAGCAAGGAAAATTTAAATAGGCTGCTTCCCAAATGTCCGAAAATATAAACATCGCTCAGCAAAACACCAAAAAACAAAAAAAAGTGTTTTTTTTTCCCTCTGCCATGCTATTCATAAGCTTTGAAAATGGTGTCCTACACTTCACACACACACACTACATCACTACACATAACACTGAAAATATGATTTTTTTTGGAGCTAGCACCTTGGCAAGACCGTAGATAAAACTGCGCCACTCTATAAACTTTAGTAAGCTACATGCTTGACTTGGATCTCAATTTTACACTTCTGATGTGCTAGTAGCGAGGTATCGGTGTATAAAACTCACAAAACGTAAAATGTAAAACAAACTCTTGGGCTCAGTATCTCAGTTCTTGGTTGAAATGTCTGGGAACCCTTAAGCTTACTTATGTAAACCAGCTAAACAAAAATGAAAAAAAAAAAGAATTTGTAATAGCTAAACAATAGCAACTAAACCTTCAAGTTTTGAAAGCCAAGATCTTAAGACTGTTTTTCACTGAAAATCTGAAATATGTGTAATACAACGAGAAAAAATATCAAGGATGCAAGTTTTTTTTTTTTTTTATGGAATCAAAGCTTTGCTAGGATGTACAAACATGGCAAGCCAAAGGACAAGGTAATACACGTTTCCATTCCACATGACGTTTTCAGAAGCAAGGTGAATGGGAAATAAATAAACACAAATCAGCTTTGATATCATGTTACATTTGCACAAAGAAAACAAAAAAAAAAAAACAGCTAGACAGCTGCACGAGATAAACGAAGATGTGCAAAAATATATTCATGGCCCAACAGGAGAGGATGTGGATGGAAATGTAAGTGTCAGAACAGCTCAGATCATCAATACAGGAGCCCGAAGCAAGGTGGAGAGTTAACATCAGTGCTGCCAACACCTCCCAAACTCAACAGCTTAGGAGAGGTCTGCACTCCGAATTAAGCGAAGGAGGCGCTGTCTTTGAAAAGCGTCTGTGGCCTGGGGAACATAGCAGCTGTCAAACACACGGAGAAGCGTCAACCTTTTGACCACACTGTGGGAAAAGTGTTTAAAATATGGAAAAATATATCTTTCTCACTCACAAGCACACTATTTTTGTTATTATCTTCACATCGATGGCACAACTGAATTTTAAAGCTGTTAAATGATTGGCTGCCTGCGTGTCACTAATAGTACGTGTCACTATCAAGGAATATTACAGGTTATTCATGATTCAGGGCAGCCGTACCTTTGGGGTTTGTTCATACAGCTAAACTTATTCTTGATTTCCTGGCAGCTTGTATTTACTATTGAATAAACTATTGAATATTCTATCAAAAAATTCTGATTACTTATTATTATGAAGTGTCTGCTGCGATACACGTCGTTATCGCTTTATCGTCCAGAGATGAAAACTGAAAATTTTAATTACTCATGTACAAGTGCAAATGTCTAGAGCATGTAAACAGTAAACATAGTTCTGTGTAAGTATAGGTGTAAACAGTAAACAGTAGTATTGTACTGGATGTAGATAGTATTGTCCTAACAGTAGCAGTATAGTGAAGGTAAAGTGCAGTTACTGACTGCAGAAGAGGTAGTCCTGAGGTACTGACCAGCCTGATGGCCTGTGAATAGAAGCTGTTGGTCAGTCTTGTAGCCCTGGACTTCACACTCCTGTAGCGTCTGCCAGAAGGTAGGAGTGTGAAGAGTCTGTGCTGGGGGTGTGTACTGTCTCTAATGATGTTGTGGGTTCTCCTGATTACCATGGTGTGATAAATGTGCTGTAGTGATGGAAAGGCTGCTCCTGAGATGGACTGTGCAGTTTTGATCACGCGCTGGAGTGCCTTTCTGTCCTGAGCAGTACAGCTTTCATACCAGACCGTAATGGAACTGGTAAGAACACTCCACATATTACGCCAAACCTACACCAGTCACAATAATGGATGCCACAAGAACTGCGGGATAATCCGATCCTGTTCATGCTCCATCGCCGTCAGGTTGTTTTGGAAGTCTTGGGTGACCCTACACCCTACTGAACAGACAATATGTGGCACTTTGGTCCAGTTTAACATTCTTCTGGTCACCCTCACGAATACGTCGCTTGTTACTCACTTACCATAATCAAGTTTGCATCTCATTTGCTTGATCAAACAACTTTGTGACTTTATTTGCTTTCCTGATGCTCTTGTTTAACGAAATAAAATCAAATCGTTCCTTTTTAACCGCTTCATATTCATTTAAAAATATCCCCCCCCATCTTTGTGATTAGTCTATGTTCTCAGGCCTGCATTCACTCTACACGACTAGGAATTTCCTTTTCTACCCTGGGACCAGGCTACATATAGGGATCACAGGACGGGTGCGCTTACACCAAAAGAAAACAAACAATGCCAGTACACCAGGGCAGCTCCCCAGAGTCTTTTAAAGAGTGTCTGCTTATTGAAACAAGTCTAAAGCTGAAAAAGATCATTTGAAACAGGAAGCGGTACCAGGAGGACCGCGGGGATAGACCGCTGGATAAACATTAGCGTTTCGTTCATCATTCTCAGCTGCAAAATAGTACTAGACCGAGCGAGAGAGAGATTTACCACAGTGCAAGACAAACTCACAGCATACACAAGGGCACATGCATGTCCATTATGCGCCTTTATCAACATAAAGGTCACGTACAAGCTCGGTTACTGAAATCATAAGGAGTATAATGTGCCACGCAAACACAGCTGTTTAGACTCCATGGGTTTGTGATAGTTAAAGACTTATAATGAAAAAATAATAATAGCACCAAAAGGAAAAACTTGCGGTTGCAGTAGTCAGAGTTTCCCTTGCTATCTAAAAACAGTGATCTGAGTAATGGAATGTGTCAGTATCTGGCAAAAGTGATGTGGTGCAAAATGCTTCAAAACAAGAGCACAGCTGAGTACTGAGCCACTGTAAACTAAGAAACCAGCTGTTGGTCAAACGGTTTGCATGCTTCAGGGAAAGAAGCAAGTAGACGAAGGTAGCGGTGACGGAGTTTATGTTTAAGGGGCATGCTAAGGAAGCAAGGTCTGCATTGGTCGAGCTGTGAAAAATGCCTTTCTTGTGACCATTAATGTCTCAGGTCATTCATATTGGCAAATGTGCATTCCAAGAACAAAAGAGGAAGCGTCAAAGCAAAAGGTGGTCCTTAAATGCAAAACTTAAATACGTACGTGACCATAAGTTAGTGTTTGGTGGTACTGCGGGTCATGCCATGTACCCTTTTTAAAATTTAGCCAAAAGTGAAACCAGAGATAAAGAAAAAGGAGCCAGAAAACAAAGTTCTGTTTGCAGTTCGGAGGTTTTCTGGTTTTCTAGTCTTCAATGAAGACTACATTAGTACCGCCCATGTGTGTGTAGCATGCAGGTGTCATAAATCCATCTCAAACAGAAACAGATTTTATGCTTCAAAGATTAAAAGACCTAAACATTTAGGACGGATAACTAAAGAGTAACTTATTACAAAGAATCCGAATAATATCTGTTCAAACAAGCATGTAAGCAAATGAATGGCAGAGGGTTACCATGATATCAGGAATTTTCTACCTGCTTGAAAGTAGGGCATAGGAACCCTGGGTATGCAAGTATGCAGTAACTGGTCCACATGCAACTGGTAGTGATTGCCATTACAGATGCAAGAATTTGGACCAGACATGGCAAACATGGCAAACAAACACAAACAAATAGCCCGACAGTGAAATCCAGGCTTTAATGCAACACGATTTTGAGTAGTTTTATGTCAGCGTTCCTACTGGTGGTGACAATGTAAACCAAAAAAGGTCCTGGAACTTATGCAGTTCTTCACATTAGCCCCTAAAACTGTTTGCAATCATAATTATTTCATTTGGAATGATAAAAAAGATACTTGCTTGTAAACACAGCCCACGTAACAACTTTATTTGGCCTTAGTTACCTTTCATACTTCAAAAATATCTTTGGCTGATTACTGATACTGAAATGGGCAAATTCCGCATCCATAATACATTTATGTCAAAACTGTAATGGTGATGGAGAAAGTAGGATCAGGACTTCTTTGGTACCAGCATGTGTACAAACAACAAGCTCAAGTTAATACATGTTCCTTCTATTCACCAAAACTCAATTTGATGACTTGATGTTAACAGAACATGCATAACAGCAGGGGCAAGTGTCTACAATCCCCACCCTAAAGTATAGGCCAAAATAATTAGACGTTTTCTTAAAGTAATTATACTACTGATAAACACGACGCAAAATATACCACATAATAATAAAAAAAACATTCACGATAAAGAGAGGACGCGTGTTATAGTTCCTGAATCCTATTTGTTCAGTAAAATGGAATTACATATCATTTGATGTACCAGCCATAAAGATTCCTAAAGCTATGATCAATGGCAAGAAAGTTTGGATTCTCAACTGCCACAGAGACATCTGTAATTACAACATGGCAAAGTAAAAAAACTGCAGGAAAATGGTCAGGCTAGGTTTGTGGCCCTATAAACAGTTTTGTTGGCAGCGCTTCTGGTCATTAGCTGTGTGGCAGCCAACAGAGAAAGCGGGTGACCCTTACACCATCTGTCCCGGAGCTGGTGAGCTCATGATTGTCCCCATTCCAGACAATGACTGAGAGGAGCCTTGGCTGATCACCCTGAGGAGTGTAGGGGTGATATGGCAATGAAGAGCTTGAATAAAGTGCTGTTTAAAGTTTAACATTTAAATGGATCTGGCAGGGGCACAGATACTGACACCGAGGGTTCCAGCATGACTAAGGTAATTCTATAGGTAGCTACAGCACCAAGTTAGCTCAGGCCATCAAAAAAAAAGAAACGTACACGACAGTGTAGACACATTAGCATGAGACTGCTAACCTTATAACGAAAACCAGGCAGGCTTTATTATGCACCAGTGGTACATGGGTTATTAGTATTCATTAAAATAGTAACCAATACAAACAATAAAAAACAAATCCCCTCTAGCCACGTGAACAGTGTAATAATCTGCATTGTTATTTAAATGTTCATGAAGAGCAGCATACTAAGTTTTGGTAAGGCCT
Organism: Parotocinclus haroldoi; assembly: GCA_034779995.1. Classification (NCBI taxonomy): domain Eukaryota; kingdom Metazoa; phylum Chordata; class Actinopteri; order Siluriformes; family Loricariidae; genus Parotocinclus; species Parotocinclus haroldoi. Next base: position 1,764 of record JAUZST010010743.1, on the reverse strand, counting down.
AGCAGCAGGGGTATTTCCAGACGTCTTGTTCTACTGGGCAACGCACAGAATTTAGAGGGTCATGGCAGTACCCATCTACTTGCCAAGCAGTCATAGGGGCACAACTGTGCTTAAAAAGACACAACAAAGCCAAATACATCAAGTGATTTAACCCTCGCCGTTGCTCCCCCATGGACGAGAAATGAAGAACAAATAAAGACAAATCTTTTTTTTTACTTTTGGTAGGTTACACAGCAATCAGTGGCCAAGAATATTCGGCATTTCACAAACTGAGTACCCCTCACATTTCTGTAACTATTTTATTACATCTTTTCACGGGACAGCACTGAAGATATGACACTTTACTAAAATGTAATGCAGTCAGTCTACAGCTTGTATAACAGTGTAAATTTGCTTATGTGGGACTGTGCTAGCCTAGCGGATAAGGTACTGGACTCTGGACCAGGTTCAAATCCCACCTCTGCCAAGCTGCCACAGTTGGGTCCTTGAGCCAACTTAACTTACCTTAAGATACAACTGCTTGGATTGTAAGACTGTATCAATTGTAAGTCGCTCTGGTAAATGCCATAAATGTTCATGTAAATGCTGTGCCCTCAAAATTGAGTAATGTTTAAACCATGCTCTGGGGATCACGCCCTACTTCAGTGGGACCCACAGTACATTCAGGGTTCCTTTGATGAACTTTAGCTCCCCACCACCGTGCTTGACTGTAGACACGTGTCTTTGTACTCCTCACCTGGCTGTCACCACAATCGCTTGCTAGTTAGTTAGTTAGTTAGTTTATCTTGGTTTCATTAATACATGTGCTTTATCTGTGGCAGGCTGTTTGCAGGCTGTCTTGAGTACTATCTTTACAAGAGGCCATTATTAAAACAGTGTGCGGTGTATGGTCTGAGCACTGATAGGCCACCCCTCTAACCTGTAAAAAATGTTTTACATGTTTAATAGAGTGACTTGTTTATGGTTATATTTTCTTCTATTAATATAGATATTTCTTCATACTTCGTGCCTTGCTATCCCTTCGCTGTTGGAATTTTGAATTTCCCCACTGTGTTCCCACACTAATAACATTTGATCTTATCTTATCTAACCTCTGCAGCAATGCTAGCACCAACCCTGCATCTATTTTCAAAAGACAACCTATGGATACGTAATACGAGTGCATGCGCTCAACTTCTTTGGGTGACCCTAGTGAGGTCTGATCTGAGTGGAACCAGTCCAGTTAAACCGCTGTATGGTCTTGTCCACTGTGCTGCAGCTAACTTTTTGTTAGCAATCTTCTCATAGCCGAGGCCATCTTTATGTAGGGCAACAATTCTTTTTTTGAGATCCTCAGAGAGTTCTTTGCCATTAGATGCCATGTTGAACTTCCAGTAACCAGTATGAGAGTGAAATTGAAAACACCTGCTCCCCATCCAGACTTGAGACCTTGTAACACTAACGAGTCATGTGATACTGGGAAGGGAAACATGGTTAATTACTGAGATACTGTCGCTATGAGCTGTCATTACCCTGTCTGCAGCTAGGCTGACCTTCTTTTAGATATTTGTGAATGTACGATACTTCCTGCAAAAACGGAAAGGAACGACTTCCGGCAAAGTTTCAGTTGCTCAAGCATTAGAGAAGATGTGGAGCATCAATTCAATTCAATTTTATTTTATTTATATAGCGCTTTTTACAATGTAGCATTGTCTCAAAGCAGCTTTACAGTAATACAATTATCTAAAAGACCAATCCCAAGTTGAGCAAGCCCAGGGCGACAGT
>JAUZST010010742.1:0-10000 GCA_034779995.1 Parotocinclus haroldoi | reverse complement strand
AAATCAATAGATTAAAGCCTGCACTTGCTACTGGAGCCGGCAGAATGGCCAAGAGAGAACGTTCTTACCCAAAAACCTTCAGATCTGTATGTGTGAGGGTCAATCATTCAGTGGGTCCATTATATTATTTTAGGTTTCTGCTCTCTCCGTCGATTTAGTCAGTTAAACTTATCCTATGGAAGCACTGGTTCTGCAATTACAGCCTGTAGTCCATCTGTTTCTGTACATGTCCTCTTTACTCTGCTGTCTTATGGTCCGGACCCTCACAGGACCAGCACAAATCAGATACTCAACTGATAACAAAAATTAGGGGATATTTTATAAGGGGATATTTATGCATTATGCAGTGTGCTACAAAATTAACAGTGCTGCTGGAGGTTTTACAACACCCCATTGTGTGACTGTTGGACTGAAAACTGTCCCTGCCTTAACATCCATTAGGTGGCGAAATAAGGCAGATGTTTAATAGATGGTCATGGTGGGTGAACACTGTTTGAAAACTCCAGCAGCACTAATGTCTGATCCGCTCATACCAGCACAACACACACTAACATGCCTCCACCACATCAGAGGCTTACAATGATTCAATTCAATTCAATTTTATTTATATAGCGCGTTTTACAACGTAGCATCGTCTCAAAGCAGCTTTACAGTAATACGTTATCTAAAAGGCCAATCCCCAGTTGAGCAAGCCCAGGGCGACAGTGGCAAGGAAAAACTCCCTAAAATGGTAGGAAGAAACCTTGGGAGGAACCAAGACTCAACAGGGGACCCGCCCTCCATGGGAGGCCTAGATGTTAAATAGACAAATACTAAATGTATATTAAATCATAGGAAAATTAGGTTACAATAAATAAATTATTAATAAAATTTAAATTGGTAATAGAATTATCAAATAAACAAAATTATGAAACAAAATTGATTAAGTGATGAGTCATTAGAGGGAGGTCCTTGGAGGCACATAGTCTCCTACTGTCCAACCGATGGAGGGAGTTCCGGTGGGACCCATCAGAGCGACGCCGAGCCGGAAGATCATCCAAGCGTGTGGTGCCGGAACCAGCACAGAACATCAGCTCTGAGAGAAAAGAGAAAATGTAGTTATTTGCAAGTAGTACCCAATATATGGAGGACCCGTGGAAGTCCTGATTTGCTCAGCTGGGCTGTGGTCCTCGACAGTTGGAGAGCTGGTTCATTGATACTGATAGCTATGTTAAATAAATCCAAATAAACAAAGCCATGCAGCAGTGCTCTTGTTGCGGCTCTATCGTGTTTCACGTCAGTGCAGAACACAGTGGGAACCAGTCCTGAACTGGGAGCTAGTCCATCACACTCGCATCAGTACACTTCTTTTATCCTGACCTAATGCATGTGTGTGAACTGTTGGATGAAACCAGAGTGTCCAGCTGTAACGCAAGCTGGCTCATGGAAAACGTACACACTCCACACAGGCAGCATCCAGGCTGTGAAACCGGGCTCTCTGGAACTGCGAGGCGTCAACGTTAAAGGCTGAGCCGCTGTGCCACAGTCGGACAGAAATGCTTTACAAAAATAACTCTCTTCTCTTTAAGGTAATTGCATAATTCCTACGAAAACAATTTATTCAGCGAGTGAAAGAGATTAATTACACCCTCTAACCGCAGGAGGCAACGGGGTATTAATGTGAATGTCGTGTGGCAGTTAACTCTCAGCTCAGCCAGCGGCTGCAAATATTCTTTCAGTCTTTTAATTACAGAACACAAGTTTATGTTGGACGGGATTAAATGATGTCGGAAGAGACATTCGTTGTTTACTTTGACAAAGGACAGGCTAATATTGTGGAATTTAGAATACAGAGGTACCTCGTTGGTTTTCAGGTGGAACAGCGACTTCTGAGAAAATTGATCCCCATAAGGAATGATGTAAACAGAATGAATCTGATCCCGACCCCAGGATAAAACACATTGCATAAGACATTGCATGTATTAATGGAGCTTAGCAAGATAAACAAGACAACGGGTCTCTCTCTCTCTCTGTCTCTCTCTCTCTGTCTCTCTCTCTCTGTCTGTCTCTCTCTGTCTGTCTCTCTCTCTCTCTCTCTCTCTCTCTCTCTCTCTCTCTCTCTCTCTCTCTCTCTCTCTCTCTCTCTCTCTCTGTCTGTCTGTCTGTTTCTCTCCCTGTCTCTCCCTATCTCTGTCTCTATCTCTATCTCTCCCTCTCTCTCTGTCTCTCTCTCTTTGTCTCCCTGTCTCTCCCTGTCTCCGTCTCTCTCTCTCTCTCTCTCTCTCTCTCTCTCTCTCTCTCTCTCTCTCTCTCTCTCTCTCTCTCCAGTCTTTCAGCTGTATAGTTTTGTATAATTGACTTTAATGCAACTGAACAATGAAGCAACTAAAACAGGCCCAGATTAAACATTTTCACAAAGCATCACAGTCTGTTTCACTTTTTTTCACAATTGTCGTTCGTAACAATTACTACTCTGTGTGAGAAAGCCTTAACCCTTTGCGGACCAAGGGACATCTTTGTCCCATACTTTTAAATACATTTACATTCATGTCCAGAGTGACTTACAATTAAGACGGTCTTACAATCCAAGCAGTTTTGGGTTAAGGGCCTTGCTCAAGGTGGGAATTATACCCTGGACCTTCTGGTCCATAGTCCAGTACCTTAACCCCTAGGCCACCACAGTCCCTAGACGCCATGTGTGATTGAAACAGGCCTGTAGGTTGCTTCAGTCGCCTTTGACGTCCATTTAAAAGTATGGAACAAATATGTCCCTTGGTCCTCAAAGTCCTTAAGAGTGAGTGTTCAATGCTTTATGATGGATTTTTTTCCGTTTTTTTTCTAACCTGTGCCTGTCTCTGCTCTTGCATGTCCCTCATCAGCAGAAAGTGGTTACCAAAGATAACGAATGAGTCTTTCAATTTTTTATGCATTAGCGGTTGTCAGATTTTTTTTTTTTTGTCCTAATTAGGATTCCATACTTGTTTCTAAAATGCTACCTGGGCGACTACTCTTTCTTCCTGCTCAGCTCTACCTTTGAGAGAGGAGTCTCTTCCCTTGCTGTCTGATCCTCCCTGTCTAACCTCCAACTACCATTAAAGTAATGCAAGTCTGTTTTGGTGGCCGCTCATTAGAGCTTACAATGGCTGCTTGAAACACACATCAGGTTTTGGCTGTCTGCATTTATTAGTTGGCGGCACCTGCAGAGGCATCAACGCCAATGTGTGTGTAATTATCTTGAGGCTTAACAACACGAGAGGAGTCTGGCTGGAAGGATGGCCCATTTCATTTTTCCTCTTTAGTGCCAAGCCGTACGAGTTTTATGGCGAAACATCATGTACTGACTTCCCTCCTCCTCCTCACGTTTGATGTAAACAGCACTGATATGCCGTCTGGTCACGGTAGTGCTGATTTTTTTACTTCACTAACACACTAACTGAGCATTTAAATAGAGACCCGATTAGTCCTGCAGCTCGTAGTGCACTCCTGTAAAACCTTGCGATTCTGTGGACGCTTGTGGCTGTAAGGACTCATCAGGGAACATTTGAGAGAGCAACGGTGTTCGGCGGTAACTGAATAGTGCCTGAAGGTCCAATTTGATGTCATTTTCTAGCAGGGATAAACGAGTACGAGTGGCTAACTAATCAAGTACTCCTTACAGCCTGAAATTCATAAACTGGCTTATTTTGTAGTAAAATGTACATTTTACAGTGTTGAATGTTGTCCATTTGATAGAAGGTCACCACTATCCGACATGGCGGCCTTATTGTTATTTATCATGGCAGCATGTTATTTTCCTGGCAGCATTCAAAGGGTTTAATTGAGCCACAGCAGACATTTAGATAATTTCAGAGAGCAATGCATAGAATCTGAGTTACAGACCTAAAACTCCGATGATATTGTATGTAATACGGGGATGAGTGGCAGCAGGCGCAAGTGCGTTAGCAGAATTTCTGGTTTCTCTCGATGAACACTGTTCCAGTCGGGACTGCATTACTGCCTCAGACCAGAGAGGGCAGTAGAGGGCCATGGTGCAGGCTCACTTGGGATGACTACGTTTCCCAGCATGCTCTTAAGCTAATTAGCTAGATTTTGAAGTTTGATGGAAACATTACAAAGTGATAAATGTTTTACTGTGAAAACTTATTCTGGAATGTGTTGCAGGCCTGAAATGCAGGAATGAATTAAAGGAAGTTAACCTGAAAAAAGGTGACATTTTGCAGGTTCATATTGTCTGCAATGAAATAAGTGTTTTTAATGTATTTTCAAAATTTTCCCAACTTTATCGTATTTGGGGTTGTTAAATAGCTTTTACAAAACATAGTTAAAAATAAGGAAAGAAAAATATTGTAAGGACGGCCGGTGCTGCTTAACGTCCGTTCGTAGCTAAACACGATACGCTTCCAGTTCTTGGTAGTCCAGGTTTCTCATTCATGACACCACAGCAAACAGAGGTGATGGTGGCCGACTGTCATTGGCTGGACAGGTAATGGGTACTGTGACAACAAATTTCCTTCTGCTAAGCACCTCGAAATGGTCCGGGAAAAGAGAGTGGTGAAGGTGCGGTGTCGTGTGTCCGGATGGTGGACAACAAAACTGTGGTAGCTGCTTATGCTCGTCAGCGAATCAAACATCTTCTCTATTGGTGGTCTGTCTGGGCCATCTGAAGCTTGTTCGCAGTGTGTGTGCCCGCATGAAGCCACTGCTCCCAACACCACAACAACAGCTAGATCAAAATGGCCCAGATGGCTGCAATTTGTTGAAGCGACCATCCTGCTTCTCTCAGTCCAGTGATGCTCCCCCTCTTAAAGTTCGTCAATTGAGCTAAATGTTTTGGAGTCCATCTCTACTCTACCAAAATGTAGCTTCTGGGAGCCTTTTTATAGGACAACAGGGAAAGCACTTTTGCATCATCCTGTGGCAAGACCCAATGTCTAATCAGACCACGCATTTAGCAGACGCCCTTCTCCTGAGCTTCTTACAAACGATACAGTCTTACAATCCAAGCAGTTGTGGGTTGTGGGTCTTGCTTAAGCTTGGCAGACGTGGGATTTGAACCCTGGACCTCCTGGTTCAGAGTCCGGTACCTTGACCACTAGGCCACCACAGTCCACACCTGTAATCATTTATAGGTCTGCCTGAGGCAGAACTGCAACCCAACATTTCTATTTGGGTCCAGTTTTTATAGTTTATAAGTGTATCCGATTAACATATGACTGACAGAAAACTAGTACGACCAAACCCCAGTGACACCTTCTGACAGAAAAGAGAGAGTGGCAGTTTTGAAAGTCAGGAATAACTACTTTTTTCTCTGGGTGTGTTATAAAATGGCCAGCAGCCCACTAAATGTTTTCATTTTGTGTTTCAATTAAAGTTATTATTTACAATAAAGCACTGTGCAAAATATCCAAACTTCTAGGTGACCATGGTTTCACAGAATTTAATCCGGACATTGAGTGGCACGGACCTGTTTTCTCACAAGTCAAAGTGGGAGGTTTGTGGTTGGGACCTCCCAACAGAAAGTGCCTTGGGTTCAAATAGATTCTAGTCTAATCAGTGACGCTGTGCGAGTGTGTGTGTGTGTGTGCTTGTGGTGTGCGGTGGCATACAGCAGTGTATTCGGTGCTGCAGTACGTTCACCATGGCTGCAGTTATTAACAGCTTTAAGGGTTCAACATTACGCCTTGAATGCATCTCTTCTTTCTCCTGGAGTCACTCATCCATTTCCTCTGCTCTCAGTTTCAGTCTTCTTAGCTTTTTTTTTTCCTTTCCTCTCCTGCTGAAATTCTCCTGAGAAATACCATCACCCTTCCAGTCTTCAGACCCCCTGTCCAACGGCAACCTCCCCACTGCCCCAGCCACTCTCCCTAGACTAATGCTGAGGGAGGCTGCTGATGTTAGAGGCTACAGTCTGAGATTTTGGTGATATCTTTGACAGCCTACGCTTTGTGACATGGAGTTAACCTGCCAGGGGTAGAAGTGTGTGTGTGTGTGTGTGTGTGTGTGTGTGTGTACTTGTTCCAGTGCTTTCGTCACATGAGCAGTAGAGACTGAAGATGATGGCAGCCGAGCCACAGCATGTAGCAGCCCCCAGAGCCATTTACAATACGGCTTCAAACCCGAATTCCCTCAGCTCTCCCAAGCTCTCTGTTGGAGTCCCGCTGCGTTCAAATAGAGGCGAACTCATAACAATGACAAAGCAATTTCTCGGTCTGTGTCGCTCTTTCTTTCATTCTTTTTGTGACTCATCAGGATGGCTGCCACCTCACCTGGGAAATCACAAAACCGAGGCAATGGAGTCGACCGAAAACGTGCTGGGGGGGAAAGGGAAAAAACAAAAAAACCCTCATCTTATTCACAATCAGGTGATGCAGTTGGTGACTCGAATTTGTGCCCTCTATTATTTAGCATAAGCAGAAGGTGGATGTAAGAAGAACTCTGTACTCTGTAGCATTATTATGGTGATTTGAAAATGCGTTTCTCAGCTGCACAGTCCAGTCGGTTCTTTCTTGTCCTTGTTATTGTAATTAAATGTCGTTACTTCTTCGCCGTACCTGGGATATCTTTATATAAATCCGTGTGGTCAGTAATATTTATAGCACGTCATTTATGAGACACCCAGGTAATAAACAATTACGAAAAGACCGTGAAGTTCTGGGTAGTAACTGGGTTTCTGTGTTAAATTCATAAAATGCTACCAGGCCTCGTTTTCGAATTCATAATAAACAACGAGCGCACTCTACCCAAAGCAGTAGTGCTAGGTTGCGCGATATATATTCCTAGTTTTTCTGGGATTTTGTCAGTGATTAAAAAGAGACCTTGACAGTATATCTTGTGACTCCACACAGCAAGGAGAGACCAAACCGACAAGAGCAACTTCTGCTCCAAAGCTCCAATTATTAGCGAGGAAAAGCAGCAAGCCAGCAGCGAATGCAAATTAACAACATGTACAACAAATTATTATTATTATTATTATTATTCCTTTTTTGTGTTCCAGGTTTGCACTGTTAATCATCCATCCAATCAAGGTCCATTCACTTTAACATCCGAGCTCTTAAGAATTATAATAGGAACTAAAACTGTCTTATATACATCGTATTCACATCTGAATGACAGAAAACTAGTTCGAGCAAACCCCTGTGATTGACACCTGCTGGCAGAGAGGCGCAAAGGGTTGAAGAAAGAGAAAACATGACTTATTCTGGAGTATGGTTTATAATGTTACCGTTGTGATTATTGCTTAAGGTAAGACACTAGGTGCAAAGTATCTAAACTGCTATGGTAATGTCTGACTAGCATCCACTTTGGTCAACATCCTGATCCGCAGAGCGTTGTGGTCAGTGCTGTCCCCTCGCATGTTCTACATGTCCTTACACGTTTCCACTCGCGTTCGGCTGGTTTAAAGCCGAGCTGGATAATGTGAGATTTGAAGAACGATTAACAGTAGCACATCCTTATAGCCTTAGTAATTACCTACATTTAGGTCTACAATTAAGTTACATTCAGCCCTACTAGAGCAGCCTAATTATACATTAGTCATCGCTGTTTTGATTACTAGATCACACAGCAGGAATCGGATGAGAACAAAAACACTGGCTATAAGTATTTAAATGTAGTTCCTGTTATCGCTCGTGTGCTGTAATGGGAAGCTGCAGAGGAAGTACATTAAAACTGGCTAAAATATACAGTATACGTCACACACACTCACACCGAGTTGAGATCACCCGTTCACAGCTCAACTAAAACTTGATGAAACGTTTCCATTTCTCTAAGTAGTGTGTAAATTCCTGCATTGTCTAGAGTGAATATTTTGAGAAGGTTTTTAGTCCTACAAGAGTTAGTTCCATCGTTGCGATCTGATTGGTTGAGAAGAGTTCTGCTCGTGGTGGTGATGTCAGCACGGCTTTTACAATACATTTACATTTACGGCATTTAGCAGACGCTCTTATCCAGAGCGACTTACAATTATTACAGATTTACAATCCAAGCAATTGTGGGTTAAGGGTCTTGCTCAAGGACCCAACTGTGGCACCGGTGGGATTTGAACCCTGGACCTTCTGATTCAAAGTCCAGTGCCTTAACCACTAGGCTACCACAGTCCACAATACATCACAAGCCACATGTCATTTCCTATTTACCGGACTCCTCTTTCTTTATTTTGTTAAAATCTAATAATATCATAATTGGGTGTCACATGCAGGGTGAGTCAAAAGTCACAGGACGTGCCATGTGCTGCATCCTGGACTGTTTACAAAGACAAATAACTGATAAACAAACTGATAAAAGGTTTGTTGAGGTTTGTCGGTCGGTGGCGGTTCTTCAGATGGTCGCTACGTTTCCTGTCGTCCGCAGTCCCGGTTTCTCTGGATTTGGCTGTGAGTGATGTAGCAGTGCTGTGTGAAATGACCTTCGGGTCTTCGGTTACCTGTGACGAACAACAAAAGTTTTTGAAATTTCTGTCCCGGGAACTTTTGAACCGCAAGAGATATTATGAATCTGAGACGATTCTGATTCTGTAGAAAAAAAAAGTTGTCCTTGATTCAATATGGTAGCTTTCAAGATGGCGTCCATGTTCTGGACACCCATTACTTGCTGGGGTATTCATATATGTAAGTTATTCTCTTTATTTCTGAAATAAAAGGGTGTCTTGTTTCTTTTGACTTTAGTAAAGAGTAGCTCACACTGACCCACTGTGTTTGGACCCAACAGACACAAACGGGACAGGTTCCTGACTTGTTGTTCCAAACAAGCTAGCTTATTAGCTTTCTGACCTCTTAATTACTGAGTTCTGCTGTTTCAGCGACACTCCCTTTTATGATTCTCCATGAACAAGCTTTGGCAGTGCATCCATAGAAATGGGTTTGCCAGCTGTGACCGAGAACTGGCCGTCTGATACGGAACATTGACCTGAGCTCCGTCAGGCACCTTTAAAATGCCAACGGTGAACCGGGGCTTATTGTTTAACACCTGAAACCAATCATGTTTCAGTTCCTACTGAAAAGCCTTCACTGAAGGGCATAAGGGAGCTGCTACAGGATAAAAGGAGAACGTAACTTCACACGAATGCTGTCATTTGTAAGTGTCCACATACTTTTGGCTGTGTAGTACAATATGTAAATGGAAATTGTCATCAGACGTCTGCAGTGAAAATAAACTGGTTAAATAGGTGCGCGCTTGTGTGCCAATGCGTTTAAAGCTCTGTTCGCAAGCAGATGCTGCGCCGTTTTTCCATCATTTACAGAGCGCTTTCCATTTGAAGCTGAATTCCATGTTTCTTTAATACTTTTTTCCGCCAACATTTCCTTAATTGCTGTTAACTAAATAGCACTGCAGTGACGCCCCCTGCAGCGCTCCACCGTTGTCGATGTTGATCGGGTGTTTATGCTGCAAATCCATCATGCACTTTCCTCAGTGTTTTGTTTCTTTCATGGCACTTAATGCAATGGATTTCTCATTATTTAGGAACATCTGGACCCCTGGGGCTGAATGGGCTAATAGAAAAAAAAACCCAAGTATTGTAACGACTTAAGTGATTATACAAATGAACTTTTAAAAGCCCTACGCCGTTTCCGAGCTAGAATCAGAAGAAGTAAATGGATCAGAAAACGCACAGTGAGGGGAAAGTGAAAAGAATATCAGGATGAAAGACGGATGACCTTTAGCAGACTGATAATGGTCGAAAGGCGTGTAAAGAAAGACATGGATACCGATAAAAAATAAAGGGCTGATCACTTAAGTTCCGCTTACCACGTAGGAGCACGTCATATTGAAGTTCTACAATCGACCGTAGTCCAGCTCTTTCTCTACATGCTCAGAGATAAACCATGGTGACATATGAGTGGGGGGGGGGAGCAGAGATGGTGCAAACTGGGGCAAGAGGGCAAGCTGAGAGAGGGAGAGAAGCTGAGAGAGGGAGAGAAGCTCGGAGAGAGAGAGAGAAGCTCGGAGAGAGAGAGAGAGAAGCTCGGAGAGAGAGAGAGAGAAGCTCGGAGAGAGAGAGAGAGAAGCTCGGAGAGAGAGAGAG
>JAUZST010010741.1:0-12265 GCA_034779995.1 Parotocinclus haroldoi | reverse complement strand
GTCTCCCCTCCCATGTGTGTGTGTCTCCCCTCATGTGTGTCTCCCCTCATGTGTGTCCCCCCGTGTGTGTGTGTCCGTGTGTGTGTGTCCGTGTGTGTGTGTCCGTGTGTGTGTCCGCAGGTGGAACAGGTGAGCCAGCTTTCTGCTCTAGTGGAATCTCAGCTGCAGTACCACAAGCAGTCCATGCAGGTTCTGGAGGAGCTTTCAGAGACAATGAAACAGAGGTGCTCTACTTCTTCTAGCTTCTACTTTCTGATGTGTTCACACTGTGTTTTATGTTTAGAGCTTTATACTGATCTCTGAAGAAGCTGAACCAATAGCAGCCTTGTTCATATATATATATATATATACACACTTTAAACTATAGGTACTATAGGTACTTTAAATAGCTCTTGAATCTGGTCCTAGGTTCAGTTCGGCTTGGTATTAATTCCTGATGAAGGAAGAGTGAAATACTCTCTTTTACTCTCATAATATTGTATGAACACTTCAGTATTAACTGATTATAAAACCCGTTTTTTTTTTTTTTTTTTTTTTAATTGATAGTATTAGTCTGTAGTTTGGTAACGAATACTTGGATTAGAATTAGATTATTAGATTGTGCTTATATTAGAAATAGATTCACAAATAAGAAATGCAAACAATGATTAATTTCAATAAAGCTATAATTAGCATATAAATAAATGCAAATAAATGCAAAATAATGTGAAAGCAGCCATAGGCTTAAATAGATTTTCTTTTGATGTTTATTCTTATTAATACTCAATCCATAATTTCATGGTTTTTGCTCTTCTGGCTTTTTTTTTTAATCCACTCTCTCCACTTTACGCTCTACTCTTCTGTTCACCTCAGACTTAACACCGCCCAGTCCCAGCCACGTCAGAAGCGAACAGTCAAACCGATGCCCAGCTTCGACTCAGACACAGAGCCATCCAATGGGGGCTTCAGCCCACCAGTCGAACCCCCGTCCTACACTGCTGGAGGTCAGTTAAATGCCAAAGCTTTCTATTTTTACTACTGTAAGAATGATGCAGCAGATAAGGAGCTGAGTCATGTCTTATGTCAACGATGACTTGTGTCAATTATGTTTTTTTTTTTATTATTATTTATTATTTTCAGGAATGTAAGCAATCCAGATATGTAAACATCACTTACCGTGATTAATGCTGTAATCCCGAGTCCTGTAGCGTCAGAGTCCAGGTTTTTATTTTGGCACAGTACACGTTCCATAAACAGTAGGCAAGATGGACGCTAGAGTAATCACAGTGAACATGTGTTTGCAAATAAATAGTTATTTAAATATACGTTATGGTCAGGGCATGTCAGTATGTGCCAGTGTTTTAATGTATATGACATAATAATCTGCTATTTTCTGACCAGACTCAACCTGGTATTTTATTATAAATGTGTTATAAAATGGATGTCCTGGAGCCATGACGTTATTTTCTTTGTAAAATGGACAATCTAGGATTAAAATAGTCATTCAAGCCTTCAGAGGAGACACGTTTAGTCCATTTTGCCCTTCGACTAGCAAACATTTACATGCCATTACGTTATATTTAGGTAGTGCAAGATATTTGTGATTGAATCAGTTAATGCCTATAGACGATGACTTGTATTTACTGTTTAATTCAGAAAGTTGGAACCTTGATTTTGGAGCCTTGTTTGTCTGACCTGTTCTTAATCACATTGCTGCAAAGTAGGAAGTGTGAACTGGGATATATTTTAAAAGTTTATCTGATGCGTAATTAACTAGACAAGACTCATTGTTCATTCGAAGTTGCCTTTATGAGTCGACTAAGTTAAAGTGCTGATAAACAGAGGGGTTCTTATGGATTAGTGGCACCGTTTGTTCTGAAACATATCAGAAATCATTTAAGAACAGTGAAATGTTTATGCTGTTAGTGCATACAGCACAGACTTGTAGATCAGTTTCAGCAAAACACTTCCATCTCCATCCAGGTAGAAGAGCTTGCAATAAAGCAACACTGTTAGGTGCTCATGTATTCAGTGTTGGCTTGGATTACAAAGGATGACTAATAGGAGAAAAGATGAAATGTGGGTAGCAGTTACCCTCAGTTTGTGATTCAGTGATTGTGCATGCAAATGTGTGTGGGTAGGGGGTCAGTACTGGAGTAAACTGATTTTTTTTCTTCCTTTTTTCCTGTAACGCAGCCCCTGTTCTACCCACCCGAACATCTGTGCGTCATAAGCGGCAATGTGAGTCTACCACACTTAATGCTGTACGGTCCCATCTGGCTGCACAGTTGCACAAATGATTGGTTGTCTTATATGAATAATTATTTAATTAAAAAAAAAACAAAAAACTTTTTGTTACCTAAGCATGTATTACAGTGGTACCCCTTTTCTTGACCACCTTGGAACTGGTCAAAATAATTTCTCTATGAATTTTGACTAGAAAAATTTGTCTCGCTTGTCGTCATTTGCTCGGTTGTCGGCGTTCCTGCTCAAACATGATTCAGTACGCAGTTATTTAGTGATTCGGGTTCACAGTAGCCGTCACTTAGTGAAGTTCTCTGCTGTGTTTGTCGTGTTTTTCTTTATTTGTACATCTACAGCACTGCATGTCCTAAAATGGTTACTAATGATAGCCAACTGAAAGGAACTCAGGAACTGAATCCGCTTGGCGTTCACGCTGAGCAGTTAGCATTAGCAACTAGGGCACAGATTTCATCAATAGAGTAAGTGTTTCCCGCCACTCGCTAAGTTACACGAGATTTTCAACACCGTGTTTTAAAATAAGTAACAGGCTCCGCTATACAGTATATTGTATATCATATTTGTCCGAACATCATCCCCATCGTTTTCGCTGCTCGTCAAGCCTTCTGGAACGAATTAATGACAAGAACCGAGGTACCACTGTACTTAAATGTACAAGTCAGGAGTGTTCAAGGAGGTTTGCAGCTGCAGACCGTTATTCTAATCAAGCCAGCAGCCTAATGAATAATGTGCCATCCAGGTAACCTTGGCATCCTGAAAACATTGTTGTTGTTTGCATACTGCTGCCGTTAGGTGGGAATTAGGATGCCTTGGTCAATTAGCTGTCCTTAGCTGTCCTTAGCTGTCCTTAGCTGTCCTTAGCTGAGCTCACCAGTGACAGGCTGTTATGTATAACCTTTTGAAGAAGTCAAATCCAGTTGAGCAGCTGCCCTTAGAATCGGCGCTTGACACGACTACGTGTATGCTCTAGCACATTGTTCTCATACTGCATCTACAGGTTCAACATGGCACTCAGTAATTGTCACAGCTAAAATATTCGGCGCAAGGCAGTTTTGAAAGTTTAAATATGCGAGTAATGTCACAGCAACTGGTTGTGTAGCTGCTTGGAAGTGTTCACTTTCTCTTCGATCTGGCACAACATGTTTGTGTGATACTTTCATATGCAGTCTCTCAAATCGTACTGCGACAAGTAATTTCGGCTACACGCTAGGGTAACAAGTGCTTAAAACCAAGCACATGGCTGTGTCTCACCACACAATGTCAATGTCATGTTAGCTGTTACTCTGAACTTCAGCCCGGAACACTGTGTTATAATATGCAACCGTTCTAACAAACCACTTGGTTTCTTCCTGACTTGTAACCCAGTCAGCAGCTTTGGGATGCATTTGGTATTATACCAAATAGGTATTATCATTTAGAGATGCCCTGGAATTTCTGTGACCGAAAAAGAGACAGAGAATCTTTGACAGAGAAAAATTGAAGACGAACGCAAATGGGTCGATTTAACAGAATTCAGAGCTCTCTGCACATTTAAAATAGTATCTGCACTCTTGCAAATGCCAGTCTTTGCACACGTTTGCTATTTTCTCCTCTGTGGAAATGCTTTAGACGACTCTTCGCCCCGACCGTTTCATGCAAGGGTTTTAAATAGCAGAGCATGTGAGGAAATAATTGCAGGACAGGTGAAGGGAAACAATACGGCAGGAAACCGAATCAGAGCGGGCACAAGTCTGGGTCAGGACAGCGCGAGGGAGCGATAGAGTGTGATGAACAGCTGTACGATTCACACAATGAATGAAACCACAAAAACACAAAAGTCTACTTTCTTGCTAACTGTGGTCCCCCCTTCCCTCCCCCATTTGTTGATGTAGCGGTAGACCAGCCCTGCTGCAAGGCTTTGTATGACTTTGAACCAGAGAACGAAGGTGAGCTTGGATTCCGCGAGGGCGACATAATTACACTGACCAACCAGATCGACGAGAACTGGTACGAGGGCACGCTGCACGGCCAGGCCGGCTACTTCCCCTGCAACTATGTGGAGGTGGTAGTGCCGCTGTCCCACTAAAACCCACATGGATGGCGACTGAGAGCGAGCGATGCGGGACATGGTGTGGAGGGAAGAGGAAAGGGAACAGGAAAGTCCAAGGATTGTAAGCAGGCCATGATATACCCATTCTGTGCACTTTCCTAGCACACACACATCTCTTCTGTGAATCCCATTGGAGGTTATTTTGTGTTAATAAAAATCACGCTCTTTGAAACTCAGTTGGCTGGAATGACTAAGGTCGGCCAAAGAGATTTGTGATGCGTATTTGCTTCCGGATCCTATTTCCTTACTTCTTTACTTATTTTTAATCATATTGTATGCGCATGTATTCAGTACTCCAGTCTGCTTCAGTGCTTCTGTTGGACCTTAATTTTGTATGTACTGTCTGCCCCCTACAGGTAATGCCATAATACAACACCACTGTTGGTGTGTAGAACTGACGTTTTACCACAAACTGATTCGGCTCATCTTCCATTCCCAAATGTAGCACAGGGAACTACCCGTTTTGTAGTCCAGTGCCATTTCTGTCTCCCCGCAAATCTACTTAACCAAGCCATGTTCAATTTTTTTATGCTTGAGCTTCATTGTATAGCTGCCAGTTTTGCGTCTCGCCTAGACTCGCGCTGGATTCAACCATCACGCGTCAGATCCAGGACGAGGCATACTGTAACAGAGATGAATTAATGTAAGCAGTTTGCTTGATGTGAAGCACCTAAAGCACAAAACCCAAGCAGTCTTGATGCACGTTCTGACTGATATAGGTGTGGGGTAAGAGAAAATAAGCACATTTAAACATATAAACCCTGAATGATGCCTTCGTTTAGCTTCTCTAGCCATTGAATGGATCCTTAATTAGACTGTCTGGAGTTGACCTCTAATCTTTGTTTACAGCCACACATATGGGTAAACAGTAGAAGTGCCTGGGGTGAAGAGTGGAACTGTGTTACTGTGAGTGACTGTCAATTCAGCTGGAAATTCCTTTGCGTGCGTGCGTGCGTGCGTGCGTGTGTGTGTGTGTGTATTAATAACAGTGTTCTCCGTTTCCTTGTTGATTTTATTAGCTCCTCCCCTCTTAGTTACTGATTTAATGAGGAACTCCTGTAGTGCTTTCTTTCCATAGGGCTTCCTTGCTCAGGAAATGGGCATGTTCTTATCTTCCATCTTTTTGTGATACTAGTCTGCAGGAATGTAACCGATCTATACAGAGAAACTATTGTCACTTCTATTGCAGTTCACCCGACGCTGTTTCAGCGTACTGTAATTTTTAAGGGTCTCCATGGAACACTAAAATAAAAGAAAAGGTTCTCCCTCCCTGGGTGGAACCCAGCTGCTCAGAATCACTTTTAAAATGATGCCTTTAGACAAGGATTCATGATCAGTCCAGAGCTTTGGGTCTGATTCACATCCTGTTACTTTACATTTGCAAACAGTGTCCTAACGAGACGTTTTCGTCAGCTTGATCGCACAATCACAGTGCTGATGCTGATGAGCATCTGAGATCCCAACTATGAAAGCAGGCTGTAAAACATAACAGGTGTGATGCTTAAAATACAGTGTGGATCGGTCAGAAGAATTTGCACCTTCGATCTAATTAACCATAAAGTGTTGGTTCATCCATAGTATTGTCTTTACATGTCACGTTTAGCACCTCGGCACATGTAGGGCAACATCCTCATTAACTTGCCGCTTTCCCCAAAAACCTTTTGCATTGATGCACGCTGAACAAGAAACATGGCAAACTTTTCTTTTTGTCTAATGCCCCAGGGTGGAGTTTGGCCACAAATATGGGCGATGCCAGGTGATAATAGTGGAACCATATTACAGAATATGTTAAACGTTTCTACTCATACACTGTTTGATAAGATAAAGGGAACAACTGATACGAAGCCTTTAAAGCTTCGGGATTGGTAACCAAAGGCTGCCATTTCAAATCCCAGCTCTGCCAATCTGCATTGGATTACAGCCCTTAAACCTGAACCTTTTCTTAATTGTAGAACGCTATGGATTAGAGCTTGTGTCCTAAATACAAGTTGTGGGTGCTTATCTGGGGTCTGATTTGTTAAATCCGTTACAGTTAGAGGGTTAAGCAATTGGTCTAAAAACACTCTTAAAAAATAGCCTCGATGTTCAGATAAGATGCTCTCGTTCTACTCCACGAGTACTTTTTGACACTGCTGACGCCCCTGTAGCTATATTTACTGTTCGTCTAGGGTTGTTATTGCATCCGCTATAATTGAAATTGTTCTGGAGGGAATTGGATGTGTACATTCGGCGTGTACAGGCACGTCCTTGCTAATGGCCTTTTAATTTGCTTGATGAAGGTAGACTAATCATATGTAAGCCGCGCATGATTACGTGTATTGTGGTTATATCTGTATGCTTTCTCTGAATGCCTTTGTAGTTTTGGCTGTGATCAGATTTGATGGGGATTAGACAGCCCGCCTATCCATAGCACATTGGAGGAATTTATTTTAAGCATTACTGTAGTCAAACCAGTCTTACACTGCTGTCTGTGGGTCTGCTATTTGTTAGGTATCATACAACAAAGCTAAATATTACGAGAATAATTTCTGTGGGATATTATCTACCGAAAATGAATGTTTTATTGTTATAACATCAAAACGACATGAATTCCACTTCATCTTTTTTGCAGGGCTGCATCAGTTTTTTTTTTTTTCTTTCTTTCTTTTTTTTTCAAATGTTCTGAATCCTTAAGCATGTATACATATCTGTATCTCTCTTCCGTTAATTTGTTTATTTCCTATTGTTACAGTGAATAGAACAAAAAGGATATATTTTCATCTTAAATAAAGTGAGAAAACATCACGAGGCCTGCTTATTTTTGAATATAACGACATATAACGGTAAATTTCTCATCTTGTGTGATGTTAAAGACGCTTGCTTTCTCTTCCAGGAACGTTAATTACAGCTCTGGGTGATTTTATTATTGTGGTTACGGGCAATTTCAGATGCTATTTATGATGCTTGTTTGATATAATTATTATCACAGTTGTCGCATTTCATTTGTGCACCTTCCTTCCTCTGATGACAAAAGAGCAAGACCGAGCAAAACAGATACAGATTATAGTGATAACCCAGTAAACAGAAAGCCATGGATGATCACATAAGAGTTCCTTATTCCAGTACCCTGCTGAAATGGCATCTTGTTCATACAAGTGTATTATAGA
The DNA here is from genome assembly GCA_034779995.1 of Parotocinclus haroldoi. Lineage (NCBI taxonomy): Eukaryota > Metazoa > Chordata > Actinopteri > Siluriformes > Loricariidae > Parotocinclus > Parotocinclus haroldoi. The sequence continues at coordinate 4,789 of JAUZST010010741.1, read as the reverse complement.
ATAAGAGCTCTTTATCAAGATACCAGTCATTCTGGAGCAGTCTGTGTATGTTAGAAGTAAGATATGATTTAAATATTTTACTCTCTACATAGAGGTGTATTTGCTGAACATTCTTTAGTTAAAAAATCATGACATATTAGCTGAAAATTAGACACCCATGTACACGTACAGGTTGACTTTTGTTTATGTTTGTATATCTTAAAATATTTCCTTTCCAAAGGCCTGCAAAAGCCTTGAGGAAACCAAGTCTAATCCACTAATCAACTAATCCAAGTGGCATATTCGCCATCTTAGATATGAGCACACAGATTGTGTGTTATCTGTGAATAATCTGTTTGCAGATAGACCGCGATTTCAAGCCCTCATCCCAAGAAAGTCTGTTGTCTTTGTGCCTGGCATTTATGGAAAGCCAATATGATCAATGTTCCTGTCAAAATATTACAGTAGATGCTGTTCTATTTACTTTTGTCAAATAAAAATGCATTTAATTAAACCTGCATTATGGATGCAAATACTAGGAAACTAAACCAAAGCTTTTTGGCAAAAAAAAAAGCAAAGCGAAGTCTTCAAATACTACATTCATAAGGTATCCAGGAGTTGAATACACCCAATAATAATACAAACCCAAACTAGAAAGGTATGGTATGGAAAAATGAAAATACATGTTTAGAAATGTACAGAAGAGCAAAGGTGGGCAGGTTATCTCCTGTGGTCAACAATTGTGTTGGAAAATTACTGAAAAGAAAGACTGGAATTGATGTTTTTTTTAAAAATGATTTTGCTTATGTGGCATTGTCTTATTTATAAATGGATAAAAATGTCATCTTGATGAATGAATGTTGCTTTAAAATCTCAATGTACTGTTCTGCATTAATGCTGCCGTTACAGAACTGAAAATGAGGTTTGCCAAGGCCACTGACCGAGTCTTTTGGACTTGTTGCTGATCATAGTCTGGAAGGTCCCTTTTGGAGCATACAGTGTCCATTGTTTAATAAAAAAGAGAGGGAATACTGATTTATCTGACCATGCTACATATTTCATAATGGTTCATCCTGGATGCACATGATTCCTCAGAACCCAGAGAAGTCAACGCTTTTTCTGGTTCATGTTGAAGATGTTTATGTCATGTTTAAGGCTTCTTTTGTGCCCAGTATAGATTTAAGTGGCATTTGGGACTAGTGTACTGTAGTGTAGCAAAGTAAGCCCTTGCCCATGTGGTTCTATCAGCTATTGTGGAATGGCGGCTCTTGGTGCAGTGCCATCTGAGGGATCCAAAATCACGCCTTTTCTGTTTAGGCTTTTACACTTAATCTTTACTCAATGGTTTTCTCATAGAGGGAGAAATATGTGAATCCGTTTCAACCGTTATCTGAGGTAGATTGTTTTTAAACTCTTCCATAGAGACTCATTCATGTGTTTAATCATCTGTGTGATATCAGATCATTTATTTGATTGTTTAATTTCTTGTTAGCTCTAAATGTGTTGCAGGCCTGAGATGCAGGAACGGATGTTAGTCACCAAATTAAATGAAATTAACCAGAGCAAAAAAAAAAGAAGACTTATCGCGAGGTTCATACTGTCTGAATTGAAATAAAAGTCAGCAGAAAAATGTTGATCGTTCCCAGTGTGTTTAAAATTATCATATATTTTTTTGTTGCTGATTCCATGTTTTTCCCTTGACTTGAACTCGTGTCGTGTCTGTAATTTGCCCATTTGCTACAAAGTGGAAAAAGAAAGGTTGGATGAATAGAATAAACTGTGAGACTGAATGAAAGTGTGTGATGACCTACGATGAACTGCGTTTTGTCTGCTGTTTCAGTTCACTCGTGAATTATTTATGAATTTCCCCCCAGATCTTCCTAGGACAATAACCCTGCCTCTTTCTTTAGCTCCAACACCCCACGCTTTTTGGCCCTTGTGGCCTTCCAGAGCGGCTTTCTGCACGTTGCGTTTCCCAGTGGCTGCCCGCACACATCCCGAGCTGCGGCCATGGCGGCGGCACCGGTGAAGCAGCGGGCCGGTGCGAGCCGAGCGCAACTGCCCCCCTGCTATTACGAGGGCTATCTGGAGAAACGGGGACATAAAGAGAAGGTTTGTAACTCGTTTTTGTCATGTCAACCGAAAACCGGCGTAGTGGGCAGCAGCGTTATCTGGCACCGGCTCAGTCACCCTTACACATGTGTTTATTGTGTGGCTGGGCGAGGCGGAGCACTGATGACAGTTTGGCTTCTGACGCTCACTGGAAGGTCTCTTGTCTCGTGCCTTGCTATTAAACGTGTAAAACAATGTAGAGTCGATCGTTTAGCCTGCTGTAGGTCTTGCGCGTGATAGTTTTATATGGATGTTAGCTACTGTATTTTATATCGCGATTAAAGCCGGTACATTGTGTGTGCTTTAGATGTAACCAAACACACACACAAACACGTTTTATGTAAAAACCTTAATTAAATGCGTATAATGCGCCATCAGTTTCACAGTTAGCCATTTAATAACGTAGATAAGACACGTCTCTGTTGTTTATGGTCGATTATTTATTACCACCGCACAATTTAATGCTCGCATCTGGAAGGCGAAAAGTGACACAATCGGGATTAATTCAACCACCGTTCTTAGTGACACATATAAGCAGATTATGGATGAGCTCATTCATCGGTGCATCACGCTGTGTGTGTGTGAGTGTGTGTGTGTGTGAGTGTGTGAGTGAGTGTGTGTGAGAGAGAGAGAGAGAGACATGATTTATGATTAACTAAGTGTTCTGAGTAAGGCATCAGCTGGCTATTAAGTAAAAAGCAATGCTGCACATGGTTGAGACAAAGAGAACTATCTGGCTGTAAAATGAATATTCTAGGAAACAGGGGTTCAGGTGCTGCAGGAAAGGGGTGTGTTTATGTTTAGGGCGGAGTGGTGCATGATCAGTTTCAGGGCAGCTGTGCTCTGTGGTGCCCCAGGGGCTCTTAAGCTTCCCTTGAGCTATGGACATGCTGGATGGAATTAGAGAAGAGAAGAAGGCCGGGCCTGTTTATCTCTGCAGAAATGACAGGACTGTGCTTTCTAAGCACGACTTTTGCAAAGCAGATCGCGAGTTTACAAGAAGTTTGGGAGATGAGTAAGATGATGGTAAAACATGCAGACAGTTCGATGAGTCAGGACGGATGATTTATGATTTTTGCACATGACTCTTGGAGTCAGTATGAATTATATGAGGTTCTAATGAGTAGCTCTGTGATGCAGTGACTTTTATAAAATAGCAATTTCACAAAGATCAAGGCAAAGGCTATTGAAACATTGGAAATAGAACGTCGTCAGAATGGGTAAGGTTTAAAGTCAACCCAATTTCTCTAACAAACAAGGTTCTCTGAACGAATAAACCGTCCAGCTTTAATCATCAGCAGCGTGGCTCATAATGACTGTACGTTACTCCTGTACACAGAGCCTAAACCTTTAAAAAAACTTTACTAAGTACAAAATGGTAGGTCGCATGAATATAATCTGAATGGTTACACAGGCCATCCTTTGGTTTGTCATTGTTGATCGATCAATAACATCATAAAACTTGTATTTTGATTTGAGTTTGGAAAATGTCCTTTTTAACACTAATGCTTTCAAATACTTGTTCTGTTGTATCCAGTACTCAGAGTAGACCAGAGTATGTCTTTTATTTCTCACAACCATTAATCAATAATTAATTATTAATAACTAATTACGTCAAATCTAAAATGGCCATGATAATTTACCTTATTTTTGAATTATTACTCACCTATCCTGATACGAAACATCCTTACTGGATAATCTCTTGTCCCAAATATTTAAAGCCTTTTTATTTTCAGAAAAAAACAAAGAGATCGAGAAATAGATAAATACTAGTGGTGTGGTTCTTTAGGGCATAATAATTAGGTCTTAGAAATCTTTGGGCTTGAGGGTAATAGTATCACACTTATCCAAGTCCAAGTGAGAGAAACAGCTGAGACAGTTCCAGAGTCAATCATCTGACGTTTAAACTGTTATTGATTTGTAAAGTGTCTGTTCTACCTTTGCTTTTCACGCATATATACTTAGAGTCTTGAATCCACTGGGACATGGGGTGTTTATCCAAACAGATGAACAGGACCTGTGGGTTTTTAGGTTTTTAGATAAATTTTTTTTTTTTGCAGAAGGCAGAATCTGTATTGTTCCGCTTAACGTTGATGTCTTCAAACTTTTAATTAGGAACATTCTTCAGGTAGTTTGTGTGACCTTTGTGTGAAATACTCTCTGTAAAGTTTAAATATACAGCATGACCATGTTTCTGTTTGTCCTTTCAGTAGTGAATAGCAAGCAATTCTGCACTGCAAAGCATAAATTGACCTTTTGCAGTAAAGCTGCTCACCAGTATCAGCAGGCTCCCTGCACCATTACACATTAGGCTGTACGCGTGAATCAAAATTTCCATGTTCAGCCAAAAGACGTCGCTCTCGTTGTTATTTTTGTCAGTCGGTAATATTTTAGTGAGTTTTCTAGAGGGAAAACCCCCATGCCATAACATTCTGGTAGTTCTGGACTTCATTCTTGGCATGTTAGCATATGTTCTGATACGAATCTGTGTACGGAGTATTGTTCATATCGAGTTTTTGTTCTCTCTTATGTAGGTGTCACGGCGTTTATGGACGTGCCTGTGCGGAAACACGTTATATTTCTTCAACAACGCAAAGGACACACATGTAAGCACTGCAGTGAATAATAATAATGTAAAAATGAAGCACAAGTACAGGGTTATTGGGGGAATGATTACTCTCAGGTGTCTGCTTTTTCA
>JAUZST010010740.1:0-12265 GCA_034779995.1 Parotocinclus haroldoi | reverse complement strand
ACACACACACACACACACACACACACACACACACACACACACACACACACACACACACACACACACACACACTTTGAGGGGACTTCCCAGTTGGCTAATCTCAAAAAGTCCACACAATGTCATAATTCTATATCTCTTTCTATTTACAATCACCATTGCATCTAATACAATATCTATCTATAATATCTATGTATCTATATAATAATTCCTATTAGATTCAAAACAAATGTGAAAAGTTGTGCTAAACAGACTACGACTCAGAAATCTTGAAGGGTATTTCTGAAATTGTAAGGCATTTTATATTTCTAAAACATTTCCGTTTTATATTTCTATGTTTTAATTCATTTTGACGAAAAGGTATAGACGCATTTGCTAATAGTTAATAACAAAAAAGGAAGTAGGATAGCAGCTGAGCTGCACTAAAACGCAAGTAAAAAAATTAATATAAGAGTAACTTAAATTAAAAAGTAGAATGAAATGTAATTCAAATGTTTAAGGTTGGAGGGCACGTGGTGAGTTAGTGCTAATCCGGATTCCCAACGTATGGTGTTTGTATGTTTCCTCCAGAGAATTCACATTCTAAAAATAAGAATGAGGTCAGTGGGTGTATCTAAAATGTTCCCGTGTGAGTGAATGTGTGTGACCGATGGATTGATTGAAGACCTATTTTCGTGTAAAACTTGCTAAAGGATGTCTCCCCCTATTGACTGATACGAGTAATAAATAATCAGAGGTTCCCATGACAACAGCGCAGCGATGTAACTGTCACTAACAACAGTGTTCAGGAGAAACTGCAGCCGAGACAAACATTCATCTGCAATACTGACTGTTAGTACTTTTATTTAAACTAATCCCACGTGCTACAGTACTGCCAAAACATTTGTGTATCCTATTAGAGAGTGTCATTAGATAACGTCTTGCTTTAAAATACGTTTAACTTGAGTTTGACGTTTCCTGGAACATGGGCAAGAAGAGCGCTGGGCAGAAAGCTGGTCTGGCTCAATCTTTCAAGCAATTCCAGTAAGTTCGCTTAAGATTAATAAGCACAGAGGTGGATATAGCAGCCAAAGCTTCATGATTTACTAGAAATATGGCATATAGTGATATATACTAAATCAAATTGTTTTTTTTTCTTTCTTCAAAACAAGTCATCATGATATATAGCTATAGTAAGATGAAAGCCAAATCAAAGAAAAATGTTTTCAGTGCATGTTCTGATCCGAGAGGGTCTGCTGGAATTTACTATTTTGGTATTTTATCTTGAAAGATCTCCTAATTTATTTAAGCATATATATATAGACAGTCATTTTATTTTACTGAAATCAGCAATGCTTGCTGTTCTGAACGGCAGCTGGGCAGTCAGTGTAATACTGCGCTGAACTGGTGCCCTGTCCATAGTGTTAAGATAATTCTTTCAAAACTACTGCTAACATCTGCACACATAAACTGACAGATCATATGATTAGATACACTGCCTTGTTTATGTCATATTACACTTACTAAGCAGAATGACTTGGTTGTCTGTTTCTCTACGTGCTTCGTGTGTCCGCTATACTCTGTTCACTTATGGTCAGGACTCCCAACAGAACCAGCGCAGATCAGGTACTATTTGGGAGATGGATCATTCTCAGCACTACAGTGACACCTATGGTGTGTTAGTATGTGTTCCTGGTATAAGATTGGATCAAACACAACATTGTTGCTGGAGTTTTAAACACTGCGTTCGCTCACTTTGCTCTCTGTTAGACATGTGTAGAATGTAGTTTGTCTTTGTAGGTGTAAAGTCACAGACACCTTTTGTATTAGTCATCATCTAATGCTTCATCAGTGCTAACAGGATGCTACCTACAGGAAGCTGATAACTGGGCAGTGCTGGACGTTGGACTGTTTTGAGTCCAGCAGTGACACAGGGGTATTTAAAACTTCAGCAGCGTTGTTGATTTCATAGACTCGTACCAGCACAACACATACTAACACACCACCATCAAATCTGTGTTACTGCAGCCCTAAGAATAATCCACCCTTAAATAGTACCTGATCTGTGGTTGTCCTGTATCTTCAGTGTAAACGTAATAATCTTCTTTATGGATTCGGTTTCACGGCTGCACAACATGCTCAGCTTGGTGTGTAGAGCATTCTGCTTGAAACATCATTATGTTTTGCCCTCTGATAGTCTATTGGACACATTTGGGGTTTGCACTTTTCAAAAGTGTATGAATATGAGCCAGCCAGATTATTTAAAAATGAGACTGCGACTTTATTACACTGAGTAGCTCATAACCACTAAGACCATCATTACTAAGCCTGTAGTTTTGTTTACAAATACGTTTAAGCCAGTTCACAGTTAGGTGAAATTCCAGTTTGTTCTAACCCACTTTTGAAATGTATCCAGAGGGGACATGTAGCTGGAAGGTAATTATAAATTAAGACTCTCTGTAAATGTAACAGTGAACATCACTACCAATATTACTGCGGTGGCCTAGCAGTTAGCAGCCTAGTACTGGACTCTGGACCAGAAGGTCCAGGGTTTAAATCCCACCCAAACTGTCATTATTGGGTCTTTAAGCAAGGCCCTTAACCTAATTGCTTTCTTTGTACAACTATCAGTTGTAAATTGCTCTGGATAAGGGCATGTGCTAAATGCTATAAATGTACAGACCTCTGATTGTATAAGAAGTATATATTTTACATCTCACACAGAATTCAAGTTAAAAGAAAAGAAGCTGAAGAGTTTAAAGATGAAATCATAGAACTGGAAGCCAAGAATCGAAAACTCATTGCACTGGTAAGCCTTCAGAAAAATGTACTACATGCATCCGTGCTGTGTAGTTGTTAGTGTGTTTTAGGTCCTGATTGTACTACTGATGATGGCGTTGTGTGTTCCAGCATGATCAGCTCAAGAAAGAGCACCTGGATCATATCTGTCTGCTGCACAAGCAAGTGAAGGAGCAGGAAAATGAGCTGGAGCAAAGGGAGGTTTTCAGCAAAGGGCAGGTGGCAGAGGCAATCCGACAAAATCTAGAGCTTGCACAAACACAAGAGGAAGAGCTGGCAGGTACCTATATGAACACAAATGTACAAATTATAGTCATATTTACATTTAAGCATTTAACAGATACCCTTATTCAGGGTGAAATGCAACTGATACAATCTTACAATGTACAATCTATACATTTGGGGGTTGAGGGAATTGCTCTAGGGCCAAACAGTGGTATCACGTATGGACATGTTTGAACAAAAGAACATGGCTACCTGTCTGTCACATGGACAAGCCATAAAACATTTTGTCGATGGATGAGACAAAAATAGAGCTTTTTAGTTTAATTGAGAAGTTTAATGTCTGAGGAAAGGAAGACACTGCACACTAGCTTTAGAACCTTATCCCATCTATGAGACATAGAGGTGGAAATATTATGGCTTAGAGCTATTATATATATATATATATAGTCATATATAATCGACAAATTCTGACTGAAAATGGTAGGAATGAATCTAATGAAAAAGTGGGCCATGCAGCAAGTCAAATTGTTCTACCTAAGAATATTTAAAGAAGAACAAAGTTACTGTTTTGGATTTGTCAAATTCCTAACCTTTATTCAATTAAATATTTTTGGAAGGCTATGGACTTGCTGCACAAGTGGGTCACAGGACACAATGAAAGCAAAAACCTTAGATAAAGCAATGCCATAGGTTCGGCTTGACTAAGTGTATGCATATGGGATATTTCACTTTGAAGTGTACTTTAATTTTGTGAGCAGTATACATACCGTTGCAGACAACCCCCCCCCTCCTTCATTGCAGCAGTATTTCCTAATGCCAGTGACCTCTTTCAATATCAAATGCAAAAATGTGCAGTATTTGTTTGTGTTATATGACAAACCATTTAAGTTGTTGACTTGGCCTCCAAATTCCCAAAATCTCAATACAATACTAATATATAGGTGACGGGAAATTGTCATAGATCTTGTGAAGTCCATTAATCAAAGTGTCTTAGCGGCACATGGGAGATGTGAAGAATGATCAGTTTTCAGTTGTGCCACATGGAGGATACAGTATTGAGATTTTTCATTATGTTTATTTACAGAAAGGTATTATCTGATCTTACAGATAGTACACCATACAGTGTGTATCATGAAATGGGAATCAATTAATATGAATTTGGATGAATTTTATTAATTACTAGTAATTGTTTATGAAGTAATATTCCTAGTTCATGATATTATTTCTAAGAATGTTCTAAAGAGATGTGCATTACATTTGACACACTACTGCTTCACACAGCTCGTGTGTGTGTTTGTGTGTGTGGGAGATTTGCACAGGCAGTTGACAGGTGTGCAGGGACAGGTTGTGGAGCTGCAGGTGCAGAGGGAATTGTACATGAGGAGTTCCGAGCAGCAGCAGCAGCAGATACAGAACTTGCAGTCAGAGAGTGTCTATATGCAGAAGGACCTCCAAGAGATGCCAGGTGAGATGGAGTCATTGGTTCTTTCGTTGAATATTCCTTAGTATGAAAATAAGAATATGGTTATTTCTGAAGCCCTTTCCTTCCTGTCAGTGTAGGGAATATTATCTTGCTAACACGCATAGTGAACTTTACAGAATATACTGACAGGTTGAAAAGTAGTGCTGACCAATTTCCCTATTCATTACAGACAACATAAAGCGTTCTCTACATGCAGCCTTGAGTGAAATAGACAAGCAAACATGTCAGCAGATTGATGAGAAGAAGCAACTTGCTATAGAGGTATAAATATACACAAAACATGTACAAGTAATTGCATTGTTAGAAAAATCACTAATCAAGAGCTAACTATTTTGAACAAAAACTAGAAACAACTTTCCCCCTTCTTGTGTTCTGTAAAACAACGCTCAGATGCCAGATTATGCTCACAGATTATTTTGAAGGGTTGCCACGAAAAGCCTATGCAGTCATCTAACTACAATTATAGCATAGTTAGCTCCGACACAACAGTTTGATTGGCTGAGAGTTCTAGGATGTTTCACTTTCTGATTAAGCACTTCCATCACGTCAAGCCCTGTCTGGTGTTTCAAAAATATTGCGAAAAATAACTGACTGAGAGAAAACAGCAACGTTCTACTCGATAGGTGTAAACTAACCTACTGTGTTGTCACAGTTTTTAGTTTTGCAGTTATTGAAATAATTTTCAGTGTATTACACGTGCATGTTCGCATTAGATAAAATTTGTTAGTCATACTGAATTAATAGCCACACCCATTGCAAACAGAGGAATAAAATCAAGCAAACAACCACAAAACATCAAAAATCAAACATACTAGAATGAATCATGCACTTAGGCTTGGTGTATTTCACCTTGGCAGTATCAAAGTTCAGCAACGTTCTCAATACAGTTGGCACTGTAAGTTGGAACATCTAGGAGAAACCAGAAGGTCCGGGGTTCAAATCCCACCTCTGCCAAGCTATCACAGGTGGGTCCTTGAGCAAAGCCCTTAACCCACAATTGAATTGTAAGCCTGTATAAACTGTAATTCGCTCTGGCTAAGGGTGTCTGCTAAATGACATAAATGTAAATGTAAATAATACCAAGGCCTATATACTGGAGTAAACCGAAATGCTGACTACAAACATTTTGCAATGCCCAACATTGGTTTGTGATGTCACTAACGACTGAATTTATTCGAATTCCCATAGTCATGTTCTAAAATCTGATAGAAAACTTCAGAGAATAGCAGAAAATTTGAATTAAAACCATATTAATGGATATGATTTTAGAGCAACATGCAATAATTACATCAAACGTTAGTTTAACCATGTAGTTTGTCTTTCTGGGGATTATAAATTAATGTAGAGGTATGCATTTCATCAACACTAATTATGTTGTTGTGCTGCTTTAGATGGTGTTTAATCAGATGGACAAACTCAGTTGCCATGAGTTTAAAGAGAATGGTTGGCTTAAGGCTCAGGTAATGACGAGTATATAATTAAACAGAACATTATTTGGTACCACTTTTCTTAATATGTGTCATAGTGAAGCTTATCTTGTTTTTTTTGTCTTCTCCATGTCAGCTTGCTATCTATCATAACGAGGTCTCAGTACTGAACACAGCTGTGAGGAGCTTAGAGGAGAAAAACTTGAAGCATTTGAGGGAACAGTTTGAGCATCGTCTCAGCCAGCTGCCTATCTCAAGGTATTACTCACTGTAATTACGGCTTAACTATTCTCTAAGCTTTTGATTAGTGTTCTTGTCTAATAAGCTTTGCATTTCCACTGGTCATCAGTCTTTCACCAATAAGGATGAGGCTAGCAGCACAGCTCGTTGCTGATTGGCAACCTATCAAATTACATTTACACTTACAGCACATAACACAGTTGTACACTCCAACTGTGCGAGTAATATAATAATATAATAAAAAAACAATCCAGAAAATTAAATTCTATGATTAACAAATAATGAATTTGCATTTTATTGCATAATATAAGTATTTGATCGTGTACCAACCAGGTAGAATTCTGGCTCTCACAGATCTGTTAGTTTTTCTTTAAGAAGCATTTCTATTCTCATTACCTGTATTAATTATACCTGTTTGAACACTCAAGCAATGAAGTTCCAACTTCCCTCCACCATGCCCAAGACCAAAGAGCTGTCTATGGACACCAGCGACAAAACTGTAAACCTGCACAAGGCTGGGATGGGCTACAGGACAATAAGTAACAGCTTTGTGAGAAGGTAATAACTGTTGGCGCCATTATTAGAAGAATGGACACAATCTTTCTCGGTGTGGCGCTCTCACCTCACCTCAATTTTGAGAAAGGTTAGGAATCAACCCAGAACTACATGGGAGGACCTGGTCAGTGTCTGAAGAGAGCTGGGACCACAGTTTCAAAGATGACCGTTAACAACACACTACACCGCCTGGATTAAAATCCATTAAAATCCACAATCCACAAGCTCCCCCTGCTCATTGCAGCAAATGTCCAGGCCTGACATTCGCAAATGACCACCTGGATGATCCAGAGGAGGCATGAGAGAAGGTTATGTGGTCAGAAGAGACCAAAATAGATTTTTGGTATAAACTCTACTTTGTTGTGTTTGGAGGAAGTAGATGGATAAGTACAACCTCCCAACCGTGAAGCAATTATAATTTGGGGGTGCATATTGAAGGAAGGATAGATGAGATCATGTATAGAAAAGATTTTGGCCAACAATCTCCTTCCTTCAGTAAGAGCATTGAAGATGGGTTGTGGCTGGGTCTTCAAGTATGACCCGAAATACAAAGCCAGGGCAACTAAGGAGTGGCTCCGTTTTAATGTCCTGGAGTGGTCTAACCAGTCTCCAGACCTGAACCCTATAGAAACTTTTTGGAGGAAGCTGAAACTCAATGTTTCCCAGCGACAAGCCCCAAACCTGAAAGATCTGGAGTAGATTTTTTTATGGAGGAGTGGGCCAAAATCCCTGCTGCAGTGTGTGCCAAACGTCTGACTTCTGTAACTGCAAAAAAAGGTTTCTGTACCAAATGATGAGTTCTGCAATGAAATGCAAATTTTATAATTTGAAAATCAGACAATGTTATTTTCTAGATTTCTCTTTAGATTCTGTCTCTCATAGTTGAAGTATGGCTACAATAAAATACAGACCTCTCCATTCTTTGTAGGTGGGAAAACTTCAGTGGCAGTGTATCAAATACTTATTTTCCCCACTGTATACCTTTTAGAAAGAAGTATTTTTAGTAGTCATTTGATTGTGCAAGCATAAACAGCTTACAAACAGTCCTGTTAGGACAAAACATCATATAGCTAAGAGTAAAGGAATGCCCTTTTTTTCAAATAAGTGTAGTGTTAATTATGGCTGCCTTTCTCTGTGAAGAACATTGCTCAAGATTCCTCCCTCAGTAAAAGACATGCTTTAGGTTAACTGATTATGCTAAAGTGGCTATGGTCTGGGTATAGATCAGACTAGCTTCAATTTAAACTTGAGCATTTATGTAACCTTGTGTCTGTTGTTGAATAGCCATTAATGCTGAAGAGAAACACTTAATAAACAAACAAAGAAACAGAAATATCTCAGAGAGTTTTAGCCACAGATATTTCATGTTTTGTCTGGTCAACTTCATTTCATCAGTTGAATCAGTTCCTGCATTTCAGGTCTGTGACACATTCCAAAAAAGTTATGGTACAGCATTTACCACTTTGCAGTGTTGCCATTTTTTTTACCACACTCATCATCTCCACAAAAGTCATTTTGGTACACAGGATACCAAGTGAATTAGTGTATCAGGTGCTATGGTTCTTCTTGGCTCCTCAAACTGCCTTTCCTGGACAGAGCTTTTATATCTAATCATGATTACAATTACCTGTTTCACCTACCATCACCTGAAATCACATCATGATTTATTTATACCTCATTACCAGTCCTAAATTGCCCCTGTCCCAACTTTTAAAAAATGTGTTGCAGGCCTGAAATGCAGAAATTGATATTTCTGATTAACTGAAATTTAGGTGACCAGAGAAAACGAATAGAATCAAACACAAAAACAAAAAGATCAAATTTCTCAGTTTTATACTGTCTGCAATTAAATAAATGTCAAACTAAATGTAAGAAACACTCTTTTTTGCAGTTTAGAATTGCTGTTGAAATGTTTATTTTGGATTTGATGTACTTAGCTTTTTATGGCAACTTTTATTTTTTTTTATTATAAAAGGTGGCTACATATTCATACCTCTACATCAATTAAAAATACAAACAATATGCTAGATATAAAAAATGTATGTATCTCTGAGACTTTTAAGATTTAAAACAATCATTTATCATGGTCAGACAGGTTGTAGCAAATCTCTTCCCTGGTGTGGGAACATAATATAATAAGATTGCTTATTGTTGTTATTTGGTACTTACTAAATTAGAAAGTAATGCAGCCAAGCTTTGACAATTCATGAAGCCATATTACATGTATACATGTGATATTCAAAATGAAAACAAAATAATCTACAAACCATCAGAGGTGGAAAGTACAGTGGTTTCCTTTACAGTTCCTGTTGCTCTCATTTTCTAAAGATATGCATTATGTTGTGTCTTTAATCTAAGTCACACCACTGTGAGTGTGTGGGCGTGTGCCCTGAGACAGATTGCCGCCTGTGTAGGTTTGGTTTGACGTCGTGGACCCTATACTGCTGATTAGGCCTCTCCCTAAACGTGACACTGAATTGGATTAAGCAGGTATGAAAATGAAGAGTAGGAAAGGCCCTGTTCTGAAAAGTGTACAGAAATGTAAATCAGAGAATTACTGCTCACAACTTAAGAGGAACGTTTTAAATCTACAGACTTGTAATTTAGCTTAGTTTAGTTTGTTTATCTTACACTTTTTTAAATACAAACTTTTAATGTAGCTGTAGAAAATAACTTACTTGCTTAATAACTGGGTAATACGACTTATTTTGTACATCAAGAGTGATTGCGAACCTGTTGAGCAAGGTTTATAAATATAAGCCCTTTTTTCCTCCATGTTCTTTCCTGTGATGCTAAACTTATGGAAAACCCTTTATTTAGTGTCTTTAAGTATAGAACTGCTGGTGAAAAGATTAACTTAGGTAAATATATATGTATATACAGTCGAATCTGGTTAATTGGACCACTGGTTAATGGGACCAGCCGCTTATTCGGACCGAATCCTAAAGTACTAAAACAAATCCTATTATATACATATAATTTTATTCGCTTATTTGGACCAAAATTCCGCTTAATCGGACCAAAGAACGTGAGAGCGAATAAGAAAAAGAAGCCACAGGTCGTCACCTAGCAGATGCAAAGCAGGTCAGCGAGATACGGGAGGATTTTGGGGAAAATGAATGCTTTTATCAAAGGTCAGGAAAACCGAAAGTTGTGTTGACAAGAGCAAAAGCAGCGGGAGGTGACCACGCCCACCCCTTTCTTGATTTTGAAGTGTTGTGTTGTTCGTCATCTGTAGCTTAGCTTATCAGTTTATTTTCTGGTTTATTAACCGAGAGGATCAAGTTGGCTTAATAATTGCAGGACTGAGCAGAAGACCAAGTTGTTGCTGCAGAATTATGTAATATTGATATTTCTCAGCTCTACATTCATACTGTGACTTGTGACTTGTTTGTAATGTCTTTGAAGGACATTGAACTAACTTATATTATATAACTTTTATTTATGAAACATGAATCATAAATCTGAATTTATCATCTGACCAGTTCCCTTGGGACTGTTTTCACTGTAGCCTCGGATTCTTGTTCTTTATTTACTAATTGTTTAAATTGTACGTTTAAAAACACATTTTAAATGGTTGCTTTGACTCCCTTTACCTAAATTACAGTCATTATGTACATTTAAGCCATGCGAATATTGCGTCGGCCATGTGCCCTGTGTCTCCCGTTAAGCACTGACATGCCCACGACCCCCGACTAGGACATGAATGAATAAATAAATGGATGAATGTACATTTTATGATTTAATTGTTATGACAGGGCATCCCGGAGATCTCGCAAGACCATTCCTGGTCTCCCCAAATCCCCAGGATCCCTGCCGGGTTTTAAATCGGAACCCTGGATGCAGTATCCACAGACGGACCATAACGAAAGGACATGTATTAACAAAAAGGGAGGTCAGGCATAACATAAATGAAAAGGTCCCATGCGAGAGTCCGCTACGGGCTGCAGAGCCGAAAGTCCAGATCTCCGGCCTCCGTCCACGGCTGGAATCCCGAGGGTCCGTGGGAGCTTGGGCAACAAGGTCCAAAACCCGGCATGGGCACCGAAGGGTCCGCTGGGTGGCACAGGCTATGGGGGTCCGTGCTCGAATCAGGTGCCATGGAACCACGCACTTTCATAGGTGGCGAGAGACCACACAAACGGCTAGGAGGCGGGAATCCACACAAAAGCCTGCAAATCAATGGACCACATGACGGCACAATACCAAAATAAAAATAGAAACGAAAAGAAAATAAGAGGACAAAAATGGAATTTGAAATGAAAAGAAAAGACGGCTTTCTAAAGCCATGTATAGTGGGGCGACCTCTAATGGCGACCCGGGAGGCGACCCCTCCAGCGTGGATCCAGGGCCAGCCCCGATCAGCGGCGACTCTTAATGGCATCTATCGGCCGTGAGTCTAATGGCTGATAAAAGAAATATAAACCAAACTGATGAGCCTGCGTAAACATATGTAATCGCCGGCCTTAAATAACCAAAAAGTAATCAACGGAAATAAAAAACAGGTGCGTAATAAAAAGGAACAAACCAATCGATCGCCACAGTGAATGAAAACAATCGTCATACGTAATGGGAAGGAAAAACACAAACGGAACGCTAAGGGATCGGGGTAAAATGATAAACCGCGGCGAAAATGGGCTTACAGCGCGAGCCCTAACATTTATGATCTATAAGCTTTAATCTCTAAAGAAATGCATGTTGAGCTAATAATAGTATATACAGTACGTATCACAGGAAGTATGACAATGACAACTGATCGCTGGTTTGAAACGTATCGGAAATTACAATATTTTGGTTTTACAAGTATTTTACAGGTTTGGAAATCAGAACCCAGCATCGCATTTAGAGTAAGGCATTTAGCTAAATCATTTAACATAGTTTCTGTCTGGGTTAAACGGCACCCCTAGAAAACTGGACAGTACTGTCATGTGTTCCGTTCCAAAAACGTTCCAACAAGTTATTTTATGCTGATAAAAACATGTTCCAAGAAGCAGTATATTAACGTCTTGTCTCAACCCATTTCCATGTACATGTGTAACAGGGTGTTAGCAAACCCTAGTGCAAAAGCAGTTCTGGTTGTTATTATTATATTGTGGCCATACGCATAAAAGAAAGGGCGAGCATTTGAGCAAATGTATTGATGAAGTTGTCTTTTACAACCCAATGTGTTTTGGTGGCATGGTTTCCTCAATCAAAAGGGGTGCAGATGTCTTCTGATGTGGTTGAAAGGAGGACTGGAACTGGTTCTGGAAGAGCAGTTCGGAGGTAGGACAGAAGAACAGCTTCTGGTAAAGGAAGAACAGCTCATGGAGAACACAGAACATGTGGTTATGGATGTTAAGGTCCTATTGATAAGACATCCTGAAACTATGTTCAGTTCAGTGGCTATAGTTTTTACAATTTTCAAATATTTTTGCCTTCATATGGGGCAGCACATGGATTTACTCTGGGTACTCGGGTTTCTTCCCACAGTCCAAAGACTGCTGAGTCTTGGTTCCTCCCAAGGTTTCTTCCTACCATTTTGGGGAGTTTTTCCTTGCCACTGTCGCCCTGGGCTTGC
>JAUZST010010739.1:0-12265 GCA_034779995.1 Parotocinclus haroldoi | reverse complement strand
CCGTCTTGTAACATAGGGCATGTTCGTTTAATCGGACCAGCCGGTTATTAGGACCAAAACGATCCCGTCCCGATGTGCTCCCATTAACCGGATTCGACTGTACCTCAAGGCTGAAAGACAGAAAACTGGTACGATCAAACACGACGCCTACACAAAGAAGAGACTTGCAATATTAAAAACAGAAAACGTGGCAGTGTTCACACAAGAATTATTCAACTATACAAAATGTTTTTATGTTGTGTTAATTAATATTATTGTGTAATATGAAAATATCGAAACTACCACGTGAAGTCCTGTTTGACAAAACTTAATGTGGGACGCTAACCAGCACCTGTATAAAATATCCAGCTATTTCCACAACAAAATAATCATTGTCTGTTCACAGCGGAATTCAGACACATTTTTAAACTTCTATCTGACTGAATTTGCTACAGGAAAAGAATACACAAGCCTATGCCACATTCAAATCAAGAACACAGAACACGTAAGAAGATGGACGCACACACACACACACACACACACAAACTACACACAAAAGCCAACACAAACATAGGCATACAAGGACTTGAGGTTTTGTTTCATGCTACGAATATTTGTACTCATGGAGATCACCTACTACCCAGAAATCTCACATCTATGTGGTGTCTCAGCAATATGTTCTACGGTTCTCATCCATGTAGCTTACATGGATGACTTGCAGGTCATAGCTATTAAACCAGACATAATCAAAAAACGCAAGGTAACCCGTATTTAAATGCACTGCAACATCTCCGGTACGCTAGTCGTCCCAAAGTGGTACATCTATAAATATACAAAATTTCCCCAAATATCCCCTTATTTTTGCAACCAGTGTAATTGACCTCTGCAATTTTTAATCAGGCATGTACCCTGGTCAGATGCCAGTGCATTGCAGGGCTACTGTGCCCATGTGACACCCAACCTGGCAAGAAGGTACCACCGGGGTGATGGTCTAGCCCCTGCACCTCTCAAGGCTCCACTGACAACTAAATGTGACATTTCTATCCATTTTAATGCAATGAATGAAATTTTAAAACCTGGAGAAACACGAAAGCAAATGTTCCATGTGCACAAGTGGCCACCTTTCCAGAAGGTCTCGCAGCTAAACTGACTTTTTTCTTTAAAGGTACATAAATGTGTCGTTTTCCGTTTGGGCCATGCGGGGGTGCATTCCTGTCTTGTTATCTGCAAAGTAATGGGCACAGCATCGTCATTACGAAAACGATGTCAACATGCTGCAACTAGTTAGTACTAATTGAGCAGCAGCATTGTTGTTAACAATAGCCATTGTGTTGACACCACCAACACAGAGCCATACAGCTTTTGCCCAGCACCGAGATCTGCTGCTCTTTGGGACTGAACCACAAAATGTTCACCATCACTATCCCAACCCAGGATTGGAACCCAGGTTCTCCTAAAACACTAAAAACACAGGCATTAACACGGAGTCACAGGAGCTCACTAGAAAGTAAAAAAAAAAGGCTCTAACTTGTTTATCAATAAACACTTTTCTGTAATTATGAACGTTGTGTTTTAATCCCGGTTCAGTAGTAAACGATGGCATGTGTTAAACTGCCTGCACTGGTCTGGAAGGCATCCCCGGACTGATTCGAACCTAAAGGGCGACCTTGTGTCTCGTAAACCCAATCCTTAATTTCCTCATACAAAGATATGAGGAACCATAAATGCTGGTAAACAAAACAGCTCAGTCCTGGTACCAAAAAAAAGCTACTCTACTCAGTGGGAATCTGATAACTCGAACTCTTCTGAGGTGCTGTTCCGATGTTCAAAAATGAGATCTGCCAGACTGTGCTTACACAGCAACACAACTTCCACCTGATCCCAATTTTTCACCACTAGTCACTTTGGAAGTCTAGGCATTTGTATTCCAGACTTGGCCAAGCCTGCGCATAAGCACAGAGGCAACTTCGAGTTATCCTGGACGGAGTTCTCTAGGACCTCCATCGGGAAGGGCTTCGGGGGGGGGGGGGGCTAACACGAACACACAGACAATGAGAAAATGACACACTGCAGGCATTGACAGAAGGCTCACAGTTCTGGTCCGAGTCTTCAATGAGGATTCGCAGCTTTTGCACACAGAGCTGTAAATATAGGAGAGCACAGAAAAAGAAGACAGATGATGTCAAAGAATGTCAAAATTACAGCAAGAAGCACCAAGTTACTGCCAGATTAAATAACCTTTTTCGGTAGTTTTGAACATTACACTGATTTCCTAGCTGTCAGTTTTTAATCCCATTTATTAGTATTGTTCATCGATTTTCTGTTAACCCCTTAGAAATACTTCCCAATGACTAACCATTAAAACACTGTACATAATCTATACGCCATTCCAACGCATCCAGCAGTTTTAATAATACAATACTTTAATCGTTTGCTGTACACTTCTAATGAAGCTCAAGTGCAAGCTGCTGTCTCACGAGCCAAGCGAGTGTGCGTTATCGTGTTCAGTGAGCAAAGAGTTTACACAAGTGTCATTTCCCCACACACCAGTTCTGTATTGTACAGGTTCATAATGCTCTAGACGGGATTATTTTAGACACAGCACATAACCACGGGATTTTTTTCCACAAGGTCAAGTCGTGTGACTTCAGTTAAGAGTACAAAACATGATCGAGGTATTGATGCGACCACTTTAACAGAATTCATTTGAAGCAGAGTTTTTCTACCTAGGTTGCAGTGGCCAAAGGCATGTTCCACCGGCTGAACACAATTATCACTATGGTTACCAGGGGTGCAACCATTAATCATGGCAGGACGCGAAACTGTGACGACGCGCATCGTGCGATGCGTTCTTATTATGCCTACTAATGCAACTGCATTTACTGAACACCAGAGGGCTCATGTTTCCGGACCCAGAGCTTACATTCTCAAAGAAAAATTGTAAATTGTCTATTTACCTCTTCCATTTAATGTTACTTAAAACTTCTACGTTCTTTCATGAGAAATTCTTATTTTTTGCTCATACACATTATATCGAATTATTATTCTCCAGAATCAATAATGGAACGTTTTTATTTGGTTACTTAATATACAGCAACGAGCAATAAAGCATACTAGTTTCCAGTCATTTCGTTTAGTTGCAAGGTTTTTTTTTAAAAAACAAAACGTGTATTATTTTGAATTGTTTACACTTGAGATTTCTTTTCTTCAAATGCAAAAATCAGTGTTTGTGAGAAAAATGAATTCAATATAAACTTAATATGGTGGATCGAATCGTGAGCAAAGAGCATCGTTACACCCCTAGTTATTAATATTTAGTAAAACGTGGTCTTTAAACATTTTTTTTTAGCATTTAAGAGAGAAAACAATTGTAGTGCTACTGTCAGCCTTAAGTTTATTAAACTTAATGAAACATTTTTAACAAACAAGTCATTTAAAACTCTCAGTCTGACACATTTAACACAAAGCAAATCATTATAAAAGCATGCAGCATCTAACCAAAATAAAAAAGGATTCCTAGGACACACATTGTAGATATTAAATACTTAAGACTCACCTGAATACTAGCACTGTGATTGGGCATTCCAGAGGACAGGGAAATCAAAACTGTACAAAAAAATAATAAAGTCGTCATTAGACTTGTGTTATTGCAGCTAATTCCAGAACGTGGAATAAGTACTGACCTGCTATGACCGTGTTTACGCACTCGTACAGCAGAGACATGGCCGAAGTACTGCAAGAAAAGGAAAGGCAAAACACATGTTCACTCCTAAAGCCGAACAGCCAGTGGTTCTACTTCACTTAAACAGCATTAACAGCAACTGTACCTATGGATGAGGTTGGTTAATGGCTCAATCAGCTTCTTTCCCAGACGAGGCTCCAGAGGGGTAAGGGCACCAAACTTTAAAAAAAAAAAAAAAACAACACGTCACATATCTCTAAAGATAACCCCGTATAAAAACAAACACAGGCATACATTGTGGCTGCCTTTTTCCTACCAGCTTGATGATCTTTATAAGGACCCAGTTGTTAGTAGAGGAAGTCATGAGCTTGAAAAACAGGGGGGCCAGGGAGAGATAATTCTTGGGATTCCTTCTGGCCAGCTCACAGATGACATTAACTGCTGCTGACTGCACACCTGGAACATATGGGAGGAGAGTTTAGAGCAATCTGATGCCCAGTTAAAAAAATTCAGCAGCTCATATTGACCATGACTACATGGCCTAAATGCATTGTTTGTTTGGTTTATTTAAGGTCGATTTCAGGGTCAATGGTCATTTCATAAGGTTACATCAAGACTAGTCATGTATACACACTCAGGTTGGGCTAATTTAGTGTCATCAGGTAACCTAACATGCATGTCTTTGGACTGTGGGAAAAAACCGGAGTACCCGGAGTAAACCGACGCAGACACGGGGACGACATGCAGACTCCACATAGAAAGGACCCAGGCCGCTCCAGCCTGGGATTGAACCCGAGACGTTCTTGCTGCAAGACGGCAGTGCTACCCCACCGAGCCACCGTGCCGCCTGGAAACCCGAGTACCCAGAGTAAACCCATACAGACATGGGGAGGATATGCAGACTCCACACATAAAATACATCCTACGCCACCGTGCTGCCCCCTAAATGCACCGTGTTGCTGCCATGTGACTGGCAGAACAGATGTACCTAATAAAGTGGACGAGGGGCATAAATTACTGCGATATCTGATAATACAGATTACTGACTCAAGCGTTCATCCGATTCAACGCCAATTTAACATTTCAGGCATCCAGGTGCAGCCATCCCTATATATTTACTGAATCTTCCTTTATACCAGTGCTTTCCCTTACCAGGGTCAGGATCCTCCAGTTTCTCCTTGAGGCGAGGGAAGGCAGGGCGCAGAGACTCGGGGTACTTTAGGAACACCTTATACATGATCAGCACAGCCTTCTTCCTTATATACGGCTTAGTGTGGGACATCTGGGACCAAAAGATAAAGTTAAAAAGTGCGAACGCTTCAGAAAAGGCAGATTTCAAATGAACCAGGTCTACTCCTGAGCACTTACGACTGAGAGGCATTAGTAATAATTCCTTACCAAGGTCATGATGTCGTTAGCCAGGTCACGGGCCAGGTCTGGGGTCACAAAGCAGGAGAGACCAGTCAGAGCAACGCCTGTGTCATACTGATTTGGACTGCTGAGATCCTAGAGGGAGAGAAAAAGAAAAGTCAGAAATCCACATGGCAGGGCAGGGCAGGGCATGACCTTTATCCCCAGAGGACAGCTATAAGAACTGAGAATACCACAGTTATTGTACTTTTTTCTAAAGATACTGCCATTTAAGTCTTTTAATCTAGTCTTAACTGTATTATTTTAAGACCGAAATCATGGTGTTTGGCTGATATAAATGAAGCAATGACAAAGTTTCAGTCAACAAAAACGGACCAGTATTCATCAGACTGGGCCAAACAGTAGAAATGGGGAATAAAGATGACACTCAAAGTTCATGCGTAGCATTTAAATACACTGCTCACAAAAATTAAAGGATATTTTCTAAATGAATATCAAGAGGATCCCACAAGAACTGCTGGACAATCTGATCCTGTCCATGCCCCGTCACTGTCGGTGTGTTTTGACAGTCTTGGGTGACCATACACCCTACTGAACAGTCAATGTGGGGGCGCACTCGTCTATTTGGACATGCTTCTGTTCACCCCCATGAATACATATCACTTACTACTTAATAACCATAAGAGTTTGAACCCTATTTCCTTAATTGAACATTCAGATTCATTTTTAAATATCCCCTTATTTTTGTGAGCAGTGCATTTCATTTCATTTCAATTGTGTTTGTGTCAGCTAGTCAGTGCTCTTGCTCAGATCAGTGGGAACACAGGAGCCCTGATGGTCGAGCTCTCATTGATCTTTGCTTGTATTGTTGTTTTAACAGCCAACTCAGCTCCTTTTGCTATTTCCTTGCTAAGCTATATTATGCATTCTACAGAGCGAGTCAGAAGTCACAGGTGGTGCATCTTGAACTTTTCACAAAGGCTGCTGAAACCATTGTTGAGGTTTCTTCGTCGGCAGGTTCTTCAGATGATCACTACGTGGTTTGTCGTCCAAACCAGTTTGGCTATGAGTGAGATAACGGTGCCGTGAGGGATTTCTGATCTTTATGGATGTCGGTTACTGTGATACAGCAGCTGCTTCCCCCAGACATCAGAATCATCAATTCCATCTACAGTTACTTGTGATGAACAACAAAAAAGTTTGGACTTTTTCTGCGCTGATAACTTTTTAACCACAAGACATGTTACAAATCTGTTGTGGCAATCGATTTTTGATATGCTACATGACCACCTTTCCATTGGAAAAAACTTGCCCTTGAGCCAATATGCTGTTTTTCAAGATGGCGAATATGTTCCAGACATAGCCTAAAAGATACGCCCCTCCCATAAGGCTACAGCTTACCTTGCGTATCTGATTAGTTGTCAGCATGATAACATCTGTGCCTTCGTGGAAGCACTGTGAGGCAGCCAGATACCCGATTCGCTAAAAAAAATTAAAAAAGAGATGAAAGAATATATTGTGTTTACTAGACGTTGGTATTTTTTTAATAAACCAGTAAGCGTGTCACTTTCTGCCACCCACTCTTCTTTGGAACCAAACTATGGATGGTAACCTGGGCTGGGCTGTGGCTGGAACGTGTTCTATTTTGATTGTATAGGGTGAGACGTACTTCCTGTAGTGTGTTTCTGCGTTCCGGTCAATGGTACTGTGGTGGCCTAGTGGTTAAGGTACTGGACTATGGACCAGAAGGTGTAGGGTCCAAATCCCACCTTTGCCACAGTTGGGTCCCTGAGCAAGACTCTTAACCCACAATTGCTTGGATTGTAAGACTATTAATTATAAGTCGCTCTGGATAAAGGCGTCTGCTAAATGACATAAAATGTAAATGATTTGCCATAATTATTTGATATATGGTGTGTAGAAGGACAGAAGATGGATTAACAAGTGGATAGACTGGTGGACAGCTGGGTTAGTAGAGTGGTAAATTATAGATAACATGAACATACATAAACTATATATTAAATATAGATATTATAAAGATACCATAACAATTGTAATGATATTGATCTTTACAATATGGACTGAAAATGTGATTTTTTTTTGCAGCACTTGAGTTCCAAGCCACATCGGTCAGCACCTAGTCAGGAAGGTTCACGGTGTTTTCTTACCTTGTATGTGAATTTGGACGAGCTCATCACCTCCACAATGTTGAATGCAGCCCAGCTGACATCATAGCCCAGCATTTGCAGCTGCGCGCACACGCATTCGCAAAGGGGAAAGAGAAACACGGACACGATAAAAGTCTGTTTATTCAAGGTTTATTAGACGTGCAGGTGGGACAGGCTGGTGGACTTACGTAAGTGAGCTTGCAGACTGCATTGGCTTTAACAGCGATGTTGTCCTGTTTCAGTTCCTGCTTGATCTCATCGATGCACGTGGAGATGTACTTTGCCTGTGGAGAGACAAAGTGGCAACGATCTGAGTGATATTGAGGCACAGTGTTTCATTTCCTCTTTTACTGGATCATTCTGAGAGACGGGCGATGGCAGACCAGATTTGAGGCTCTCAAGACTAGAGAGAGGAACCACTTCAGGCTTTCTAGTATACAACTTATTGTCGTGCATGAATTGCGATACTGTGGCTCAATATAAAGTTCAAATCGAAATGTTAATTAATCTCGCACTAATGGATTGATACGCTTTATTTTAGCAGCATAACTATGCAAAGAACGCTCTGTGGTTCAAAACAAAAACAAAAAAAATGAATTGCAGATACTATTACGTATACCCACATTAATATTTGGACGCTAGATGTGGACCTTAGCAACACGTGACATTACGGAATCATGTGGCAACAGTGAGGAGCGCTGGGAAATGCGTCGAGGAAAAGCGGTGGTGGAGAAAAAAACCTTTTTGGTTTTCCACTTCATATACATTATTCAATAAATTGCATGAGATAAATAATCACTTAATAATAAACTAAGCTTTATGGTAATATATTTGCCCAACTCTAGCTTAACGTACGTTTTAAGGATGTTAAGGTTTGCTCTCCAGCACTCCAGCGCTTTTAGCAGCGCATGCTGTGGCGGGAGTGATGAACGCTGGGAAATGTAGTGAGTGAGGAAAAGCAGTGGTGATGTTTTAAATATAGTGATGTATACAGTATAAAACCGATACATAAATAAACACAATAAATACGACTTACAATAGTTTTGTCAGACTGTATTCCCATCGTAAACTGAGGCCTACTTGTACTAATGAAAAGTCTACATATGGGAGACTACACCATGTCATATATTTGTGCAATAACCATTTCTATGCTCGACTCAAAACGCAATGACTCATTTTTAAGCTGGATATGATGCGTTACAAAAAAACCTTAAGTCAGCAGAAAGACTTTGAACAAAAGCCAGCCTCACTGCATCACTCTGCTACACGCAGGGTACTGGTCATGTGTCCTGAGTCATAAGACGGCACAGATGAAGAATGAAGAGAGGGAACGGGGTGGGACGAGGTAAACGGCATTTGCACGCGCCGCACGAGAATGAGAAAGAAAGCCAAGAGTCCACAGCTGCTTCTGTCGAGAGTCCATGCTGTATCATTATTACAGCCGTCACATACAATAGGCACCGTGGGCCTAATCATTTCATCATTCAGATACTCGAAGGCCTTTACGGCACGGTAAGAACTGCTCGAGTGGCCAAATTAAGCCTCTCGTTGTATAAACGTGTATAGACCTGGTGACGTTGAGGATACTGCATTTAGATTTCGCTCTGGAGCCAGTATGGTACTGATATGCTAACAAGCTTTCCCCTACACCATTACCAGCCTGAACCACTGCTACAAGTCAGAAAAAATCCACGGTGTCGTGTTATTTACACCAAATTCCGACCCTAACCGACCACAAAACTGTCGCAGCAGAAAACGGTCATCAGACCGGGCGACGTTTTTCCAAACTGTCAGTCTCAGTGCGAGTCCATGGTCTTGGTGAGTCCGTGCACATTATGGCCTTGGTTGTCTGTTCCTAGCCAACAAAACCCTGGTAAAAAATCTTCTGTTGCTACAGACCATCTGCTTCAAGGTTCGACGTGAGCGTTCAGACATGTTCTACTGCGTATCTCTGTTGTGATGAGTGGATGTTTGAGTTGCGGTTGCCTTTCAATCAGCTCAACAAGTTTGATCATCATCCTCCTCTGACCTCTGGCACCAAGATGGCCACTGTTTTTTCTCTTTTCTAGACCATATTATTTAAACTCTAGGGATGCCTGTGTGTCAAAATCCTAGAAGATCCGTTTCCGAAATGCTCAGACCAGCCAGTCTAGCACCAATAACCAAGCGACAGTCATTTCCCATTCCCATGCCTTGCTTAAATTCTAGCAGGTCATCTTGACCACGTCTACTTACCTAAATGCCTCAAGTTGACATCATGTGATTGACCCAACAGATATTTGCATTAAGCAGCAAATAACTAGGTGTACCTTTTAAAGTGGCCAGAGATTATAAAGTAATTCGAGTTAAACATTTCAGGTCACTGCCATCCTGACCATTATTATTCATTAATGCTGGAACCTGCTAATTATTGCTGTATCCACACGTAGCACTCACTTACAATACAGTGAATGCTCGCTAGTTTCTCAGCAACATCTTCTAAGAGAGCATTTTAAAGCACTAAATTATATGAACAAAAAAAAAGCCTCATGCACAGAGACGGTGATGTTTCGAGATCAGCTCAGACTTCGCACATTGAAGCCATAACAGAGACAGCAAAAGGAAAAAGTGACACTCTAGGTAGAAAATCTGACTTCTGCAAAGTACACACACACTCCTTGGGAGAAACAAACATAGGCAGGGGTTAAAAAAAAAAGGGAGGGGGGGGGGAAACACACCCACACACACGGGCCGGGAAGGTTAGAACTGGATTAATATTTCAGCGCTCCATCCACAGTTGGCCGGGTTACAGACATTGTATCTAGGTGAGGTGGTACAGGTTACACAGATGGAGCCTTTTGTGACATCTGACTCCAAATGTCTCCTGGAGCAGCTGAGCGAAAGGACACCACGATTAGAATTTTTAAGAAATACAGCCTTATGCACAAGTTTGGGTTCCCCAGGAGGAGATTCTTATTTCAGTCCTGATTTCTGGTCTGTGGTTTTAGTCATATCATCCGAAAAGTTTGATTCCTCTCCGTAATACGGGTTATAAATCATTTATTCATTTATCTTTGGTCCTTAATCCCGATCAGGGACGTGGTAGTACAAAGCTTTTTCCAGGAACACCTGAGCAATAGGCAGGAACATGCCAGTTCTTTTTCACTGCATCCATCTCTCTGTCTCTCACTGTCTCTGTCTGTCTGAGATATATATTTATACAAACGCAATGAAAACATACCTCGCGGGGGAGGCACAATAAAACGCTTCAACCCAACTAACTTAAAAGATCATTTACGGAACAAACACTTGTCGGAGTTTGTTGAGTTTGAGGCTCACTGGAGAGAACAAAAGAAGGCACGAGAAGCAACACCAATTAACGCAGCCCACACTTACCAGTAAGACTTAAGTAAATAAACCGAAATATAATTGAATTCATCGGGTTACTTTTACATTTACAGTGTTTAGGGTTTGATGACCATTTTTGTCCTAGTGGCGAAAGAATAGTTGTGCCTGCAAGTATTTTGTATTTTTTCTCTTGGAAAAAAAAAAGTCAGTAAAATCATGTTTTTTAATAATATCATTTTATTGTTCATTTTTTCCAGATCACGGACCCAGGAGCAGTCATCATATTGAAACTGAAAAATTTCCAGCCAGTCAATTTGATCACTATCGGTGATCGGAAATCATGGGTGATCGCATCGGCAACACAAAACATGATCGGAGCGTGAGCGCGTGTGTGTGTACACGCAATTTTTGTGAGCAGTATATATTGTAGTTAAACTAACTACAGTTATACCTTGGGAGGTGTGATGAAAGTACACAAAACCCACATATACTTAGGGAAAACATACCAAACTACACAGACAAAAAAAAGTGACGCAAAAGCATGATAAGGTGCATGGTAGAGAAAAGTGATCGTCATGGAGATGTGCGTCATGTGCATTCAATTATTGATGCAGCAAACGCCTGTGTGTAAAGTAGAAATTATTTCAGCATTAAAACAAACCCCACAGCAATCACTAAAGGAACTCCATTCCTGCTAATCTCCCTTCTAGAAACAACTTTAAAGCCTTTTTCAACTTTAAAAGGCTATAAAGCCTACAACTAGGATTCATTATTATTAGTAGTATTATTACTCAATCAAAGGCAGACAAAAACTATACCAAGTAAAGTGCAAGGGCAAAAATGCACACTTGCGTTCTTAAAATTTAAACGTATTCATTTACTGGATAATGAATGTTTTCCCTATTAGAGAATCAGATTTCAGATTTTATTGACATATGTGGAGGAAGGAATGATTTATTGTGTTAAGGATTGTTGACGCAGTAACAAGAAAAAAAAAGGTCAATTTATTTGCATTCGACAACAATTTCCGAGTCCTAACACCTTCCCCCGAGACAAGACCAAGTCCAAACGAGGTCGAGACCAAGAAGAGAGCGCCGAGACTGGACTCCAGTGCCAAAGCACTCTTTACATAGCTGCATGTGGGCACAACAATGCAGAAGTGGTGCTTTCCAATCAACATGCTGAACTTTTGCATGTTTAGTCTTGCAGCTGGGGACTGACAGAATATCATGCCATCTTCACCACCCAAACCATCTTTGCAAAGAGCTGTTGCAGCAGCACCCCATTTGGGACACGGCCAGTTGTGTCTGATAATCGTCTGGCCAGGATGGAGGCGATGTTGAGGTAGAAATTCATGTTTCTGTGATGGTGGTTTAACAGACTTGACCGCTGCACCACCCAAGTACTTGGTTAACAATATTAATATCTTAAAGTGTGTTTTCACAAGAAATTTATTTTGTGCATTTTTTATGCTTGAGCAAAATAAAAATGCAAAGCTTTACCTTCGCATAAGTTTAATTCTTACATAAAACAACTTGACTGCCCATGAAGGTCGGGTCCCTTTCTTGGTCCTCCCATTTGGGGAGCTTCTCCTTGCAGTGCCATCTTAGGCATGCATTTTTCACACACACACACACATACACACACATACACACACATACACACACATACACACACATACACACACACACACACACGCACACACACACACACACACACAAACACACACACACACACT
>JAUZST010010738.1:0-12267 GCA_034779995.1 Parotocinclus haroldoi | reverse complement strand
GCATTATTATTAGTAGTATTATTTTATATAGTGCTTTTTACAATGAAACATTGTCTTAAAGCAGCTTTACAATATTATATTATCTTAAAAGGCCAATCCCAAATTGAGCAAGGCTAGGGTGACAGTGGAAAGGGAAAACTCCCAGAAAGTAGTAGGAAGAAACCTTGGGAGGACCAAGACTCAAAAAGGGACCCATCCTAAATGTTAACTGAAATAGTTAAATTTGTATTAATAGTAAAAATTAGGCAAATAATAAGAATTGCATTAAATAATGTAATAGATTTGAGATTCAGTCCCTTAGCAGGAAATCCGTGGGACTCTTTTCTGTTGATGGAAACCAGTAGAATGACCCTGAGGTGGAGGAGCATCTAAGTGTGTGGTGCTGGATATATTATTTGTATAATGTCAAAAGAACTACAATGGATGTTATTGTATTTTATTTGTGGGGTGACATGGGCAGCATCTTTTTAAACCACAAAGCTGTACAGGGGTGTTTAAAAGTTTGAAAACCCCTTGTACCTTTCTAGACCGTGTCTATATTTCTGCAAAAACATAAACCTATAACATCAGACTTTCAAAAAACATATAAAAAAGAGAGAATACAAATAAATAAATTATTGCATATGGTAATTGATCTCAATGATCCAATCTTACATATCATAAATGTGAAGCTTGACTTTCCATGTAAAATATGACCCTCTTGTGCAGAAATAATTGCCGCAATTCTGGTAACTGTTGATCAGTCCTTGGAGGAATTGTTGATCATTGCAATAAACCGCTTAAACTATGGGATGTTGGTGGGTTGAATCACATGAACTGCTTCCACAACATTTCTGTAGGATTATGGCCAGGACATTGTTTTGCCCATTCCAAATAATTATTTTTTTCTTTATCCATTTTTGGAACAACTATTGGGTAGTTGTGTTGCTGCATAACTAACATTTTCAGACCATTCAGCAATTCAGGTCATGAACATATGTCCTAAAAAATCCTAAAAACATAATTGTAGTCAATGCTCTCCTGAGGTTGGTTGTCTGCTTCTGTGGAGGGTAACAATTTTGAATATTCCAATTTTTGTTTGCAGTCTGTTTGTGGATCGTTGGAGTCAAGACTTTTGACCAACTGTTTTGTTACCTTTTGCAGCCTAATAAGCATCAACAACTATTTTCTGAGGTCAACAGAAGTCTTGGTTCATTCCATCACACACTTCCATAACCATGTTGTGAAGGTCAGCATCACTTGAAGAATCTGTCAACAGACCAGGGGCCCAGGGCCAAAGAATCAAAATGAAAAAAGAGGGGTGACAGTGCATGTGGGAAGGTAGAGACAGTTTACAAGTGACAGAATTTAGTCTTTTAAGAATCTTATAATGCCCGATATATCTAGCACAAACTTTTTACTCACCTAGATGTTGAGGTCGTGTGTCAAGAACCAGACCCCGATGCCTGGCTCTGTCTGCTCCGAGCTCTGCCATCAGTCTGCCTGGGCCTGGTTCTTGCCGATGGTCCGTGAGCTCTGCTGATGGGCCTGGCTCCAGGTGGTCCCGCTCCTCTTGAATCAGGCATAGACAGCAGGGGCATCCCCTGGGGTATCGGAGCAGTAGAGCCTGAGGAACTTCCCTAGCTCCTGGTTCAGCCTCTCACACTGACCATTGGACTAGGGGTGATGGCCTGAAGTGAGGCTAACGGCTACTCCAAACGGAGTGACCCCAGAACAATCGCTGCTGTCTCCATGTTGCCAGCTAAGTCTACTGTAATGATGTTTAAGATGGCGAAGACAAACGCAGTGTCACAGGAAAAACAGACAACAGTTTTATTTACAAAATCGGCAGGCAAGAGTCTAAGGTCATACATAACAAGAATGTGGCGAGAATCAGGGTCAAGAAGCAGAACCTGGACAGAGGCGGTAGGAATAGTGATAACCAAAGTGGTAGAAAGAGCGCGTAGAAACTGGGGAAGGACCAAGAGACTTAGCATTGAATGTGAGGTGATGTCAGGGAGTGCAGATGAGCGTCAGATGTGTGTGATTAGAATGATGGTGACAGTGAGCGCGTGAGTGGCTGGGTGTGGTCAGCTGAGCAGTCCGCAGGTGTGACATTTTTGTTAACCATGTAGAAATACTTCATTCAAACACAGCTGCTGAAAAGTCTTAAACTGAAAGCTACACAGGTAAAAGTTGCCTATGATTATCACATAATAGCCATGAAATGAGGAATTTAATTGTTAATTCAATTTTCAGTGTATTTAGACAAACTAACAATAAAAGACTTAATTTATAGCCCCTAAATCATAAAATATTAGTGTGTCTTGGTGGTTATTGCCATGACCAAAGCTTTCCCTCAACCCATTTCCCAGTGCTCATAACTCCTGCCATGTCACTCCATACCTCATGCAATCATGGTTATTTAGCAAAGCAGAATGTGTAAGAGTTTTGTACTGCATGTCACTTGCCAGGTTGAAACAAAAGAAATTCAGGTCAGAAAAAGTTCAGAATAAGGTTTCTGCTGATTGTGTATGTATGTGTATTATTGGATTTCCAACATAAAGTAAATAAATCATAAACAGGATCATCGTAAAACAGGGACTAACTGCATTCCAGATCTTTTTGAAAGAACTGGATGACTTGTGCTTTGAACGAAAGAAAACTGAACCATCCAGACTACTGGACCATGGCTACAAATGCAAAAGCCATGGTATGAGCTTGTGTCATTGCCCTTGGTAAATGTCATTTACACTTCTGTGATGGCAGCATTAATGCAGAAAAGTTCATTCAACTTAGATCTTATAGCAACGTAACAGGGTGCTCCAGCCTGGAACTGAGCTGATGACCTTTGTGTTGTGAGGTGGCGGTGATACCCACCAATATCTACAGGGTCAAAAGTGTTAAGATAAGGAATGACAACATTACAAGTGGTAAATACTTTACCATCCCAACTGTTTTTGGAATGTGTTCCAGACCTGAAATGCAGTGGTGGATGCTTTGTTGACCTGACAAAACATTAAATAGCTCAGGTTCATACTGTCTGCAGTGATATAGAAGTCAAAAGTACCAACTGCATCCCAAAGTATGTAATAGCCTTCTAAATTAAGTCTTTTTTAATGTTGCAACTATTGTGATATAGTTTGTAACACAGTTGAGGTGTAGCCTCATACATCATCCATACACACATCATTAAATGGATAAATGACATTATAGGCTCGCAGGTTGCTGTACCAATAAATTTGACATTAAAACAAGGATTACACAACATTCTCCTATAAAACATGTGATGTCTTTTGGGAAATGCACATATAATTGAATCTTCATGCAACTGACAAATAAAAAACTGAAAAGGAATCAAAGTTTTTTTATTACATTTTTTTATTAATAAATTATATTTGGTTTTAAATGTTTTATTGCATTTGATAAACCCAATAATTTGACATGAACTCATCAAGTGATATTAACATGTGGTTTAAACCTACTCGTACTTTATAGTTACGGAGTGGCTTAGAAAACAAAGCAAAGTGTAATTCCAAAGATACTGAATGAAAATACAGCCGAATCAGAAAGTATTTCTAAAACGGAATATAAGAAAAAATATACTGCATAGTCTATGTAATGCTAAATTATATGGTTTACCATATAAAATTGTTTAAAAAAACTTCTTGCTATGAAACTATATAATAACAACATATAACAACAATAAAGACAACATTGTCAAGTTTATACAAATTACAAGTAAAATCAAAATATAATAAAGTATTTCATTATTACTTGACCAAAATAATAATTAACTTATATAGCATTTTTATTAAATAAGCAAATATGTAATGTCAATTCACAACTCTGAGAGGTACTTATTTTGGAACTAGTGCATAAGTATTAACTATTATATGTAATGTTTCCTTTATCGTTATACATTGCTTTTGTGGACAAACTTTGGGCAGCCCTGTTAAAAAACTGATAGCATCTGCTCTCCTAGAATTTGATCAGTATGACTGTTGAGCCTGTAGATTCCATTTTGTAGACACTCATATCCAGAGGTGCGAGCTGAACCCTGGGCATTCTGGTCACTAAAACCCCCGAAAGTCCCACACAGGCCTGTAAAGTCTCATTTAACTTAGGAAGATGGATAGAGAGAAGAAAATACAATCTGTGTGAACATAACCATGTGTTACCATGTGTTGTCTGTTCATTGTGTTGTTTCATTCACACATATCAATCATCAAGAAACAGAAGTTATACAGTTTCATTGCTTGCCACCAGTTTCTTGCATTGTTTTTTCCATTGATAAATATTGTTGTAGTTCATGATGAGGTAGAGACATCACTATCTTCGTAGTGACCGCAGAACAATTGTTTGTGAAAGTCTTAGCTTGTAAGAATTTGTCTTCTACATTGGTGTGACCACAAGACCAGTAATTGCTAAAAGACGGAAAATATTTTTAGTACATGTGCAGTATACATGATGGGTCAAGAATGTCCACATAATTATATTTTTAGTCCACTATATACAACTATGAATCTAAAAACCTTAACCGCATATCTGAAACAAACTGTTCACCTCTGAAGCCACTGCTTACAGAAGTGGGACAGGCAGGTGAAGGTGAGCTTTGAGGTCTTAGGACAGGAGCAAAAGCACTTTTCTGTTTGGCCGTGGAAGGAAAAGATGAGAAGGGTAGTAGAGAGGAAGAGGAACTTGAGCCTGGTATGGTGGGGCTAGATGGCACAACTGAAAAATATACAGTAAAATTAGAGAGTTAAAAACAATTTTGTGTGATAACCTTGATGTATGACCAGGGTAAAAGGTAAGAAAGCCTTCAGCAATTTATAACCATCAAACTACTGGATGTCTAAATGGTGCTCTAAAAACAATGTGGGCTTTATAGGCAATTGGGTAACCTTGAAGATTAGCCTACAATTTTAGAACAGGTCAATGTCCAACATTCCTTGAAAAGATGCTGTAACTTTTTATAATGTATTAGCTTACATAACGTTCCCTAAGTTAAGCTGATTATCTAGAGGTGGGGCCGGGTAGCAGACAAGCAACCGTCAACTACTAGCCATGCACTCACACTATTATATCTGATTCCTTATGCTTCTATCGGATTGCTTATTCCTTTGCCATGCTGAAACTTGGACTATACGTGGTTCTGGACTAGACTTTTATTCATTGCATTTTGTTAACTGACAAAAAGAAACTATTAACACTTCTATTTTGGAAGTCAAGTGAAATCATTCATTCATAATGATTCATTATCTCAAAGCTACTGTTCAACATTATATTATCTTTAGATAATTATAATTAAGATAATAAAGATAATTAATCTAATATAGTAAAGCTTCTGCACCATTGTAACTCTTAAAAGGCCAATCCCAAATTGAGCAAGCCTAGGGCGACAATGTAAAGGAAAAACTCCCTCTTAGAAGAGTCCTGGATATGTGACTAATAATAAAAACAGATATGTGACTAATAATATTAACAATTAATTAATATTATTAATTAATATTAACGTTCTAGTGTATTGCTCATTGATGTTTTCATTTTATTTTCAAAAAGACTTTCCAGATGCATTCTATATGGCCAAAGGTTTCTTAGAATTTTAGTAAAAATCTTTAGTTTTCACAAAGTTTGCTGCTTCAGTTTTTTTAGAACCTAATGACAGATGTTGATGTTATACAACTATAATCATTCTATATGTTCTTTAACCTTTTATTGACAAATGCATTCAGTTTAAGCAAAGTCTTAATATTTACATTGTTGACCCTTCATCTTTAAGTGTGCTGCAGTTCTCCTCGGCATGCTGGATATCAGCTTCTGGGTAAAATCTTGAACCCATTATTGCCTAATCAGTGCTTGATCACAGTTCCTGGGTTTTTGTTTGTTTTGAAGTTTGCAATACGATGTTACCTTGTTTAATTATGGTTAACAGAAAAAGTACCACTACCATTTTAACCAGGCTACCAGGCTGCTCTTCTAATTAGTATGACAAAGTGTTAACAGCTGTCTTGTCCTCATTAGCCTTTGTTTCCTGAGCTAACTAGATCATCACTGATATGATGTTAGCAGGCTATTTAGTTGGGCTGAAATGGAGCGTGAAATTTAGATATTTTTTTACTGTACTTTTTATGGCATGTTATGACGATTAATTGTAATTCATCTGAACAATCTTCTCACTGTAAAGTGAATACAAATTGCCGGCATAAAAAGTGATGCAGGAAACTTTGTGAAAACCAAATTTTGTGCTATTCTCAAAACCTTTGTCCACTCACGTGTGTGTGTGAATGTGTGTGTGTGTGTGTGTGTGTGTGTGTATGTGTGTATGTGTTGGAATGACATTTACAATGACCATTGAACAGGCAATACCATAAGAGGAGCTGTTTGCAGAAGCACTACTGAAGTCAGGGGAGCCGGGAACACCTAGACTGTTCATTGGAACGGCTCCATATCCATTTACTGCTCCTGTTGAATTGAATGTAGGCTGCTGAGTGGTAGAAGCAGATGGGAAACTCCTTGGAGACAAACTACTGGAGCTTCGCATGTAGCCTTTGAGAGAAGAAAGAAAGGAAGAAATAAGGTGCTGTGACATGACATGAAATTGGATAGGGAAGAATTTATCTACCAATACTTGTCACCACAAACATCCATAAAGGATAATATATACAACCTCTGGCAAAAATGATGCAATCGCCTCTCTTGGAGGAAGATCTTTTAATTGTATAATTTTTTCGAAAAATGTTAGTCACTGAGACATGCCACACAACTTATTTTTTCAAATTTCCAACCTTTTGGCTGGAAGAAAACAAAAATAAATAAATATATATTGTGTTTTTGAATCAAGTAGAGGAAAATCTAGAATTTAGAATCACTAAATTCTGGTAATATTCTTAGAAAAATATTATGGAACTGCTCTGTAATTTGCAGTTCTAAACAAACACCTGCATCAGATTTAATCTGCTAATTAGTCATCAGTTTAAAAAAAGTGCTCACATCTTAGAGAGCTGAAAGTGGATTGACATGAATCATGGCTCCAACACAAGAGATATCAGTAGAAACAGAAGATAATTATAAAACTTCTATAAGAAGATAAATCTTCACGGAATGTTACACAAGAAATCTGGACCAAGTACAAACAAAATGGGAAGGTTGTAGATCAAAGAAAACATCAAGGTGTAAGGATAGAAAACTTAAAGCAATATTTACGTGGCCAAACAAAAGCCATCATTAACACAAAACAGAAAAAAACAAGGTTACATTGAGTCATGGACATTTAGAAAGATGACTGCCTGAAGAGAACATGCAAACTCGCACAGTCATTGATGATATGGAGCTACATGTGAGGGAAAGACAACATGTGAGTGAGATAACAGTCATTACAACTTCAATAAATAACAAAATCTACACTGAAATTTAGGATTTTTTTTTCTTATTGCATCAGCTGAAAGGATGTTTGGTGATAATGCATCTTGCCATAGGGCAAAGGACGGGAAAAGTTTCCTTCAAGAAAAACATAATATCAATGGCATGGCCTGCAAATAGTACAAAAAAATCTATTACTAATAAAAAAAATAATTTTATAATAATGATTTAAATTATATTATATATTTAATTTTACTATTACTTTAATATACTTCTTTTAAGTATTTATTCAATTAACCTCAAGGCCACCCACGGTCCCTTTTTGAGTTTTGATCCTCCCAAGGTTTCTTCTACTTTCAGAAGGTTTTTCCTTACTGTCGCCATAAGCTTGCTCAACTTGGGATTGGCCTTTTAAGATAATAGAACATTGTTATGCTGCTTTGAGTACTATCTATTTTCTATGGTACATCATATTTATACACCTGATATGTTTACATAGTCATGATTTCAGTCATATTGCCATGTCATTTTCCTTACCAACAAATCTTGGAGGCTGGGTTTGAAGAAATAATAATAATAATAATAATAATAATAAAAATAATAATAATAATAATAATAATAATAATACTTTCCTGGAAGGAACATTACAACCATAGCACCTCATAATCTTAACTTTATTTTTATAAGATAAACTGAACAAACTAAGGCACTCCATTTTATGCACACGAGTAATATTTCCATTTCCATATTTAATCAATTTAATAAACTCACAACTCTCATTCCAAATATCTGTATAGCATCTCCAGATTAAGCAGAGAAAAACACACATGATGTTACACTGTAAATACTGGTCTTTGCATAGATAAGTGGTTAACAGTTTTTCCATGCACATACTTTAATATAAAGCTCGACACGGTCTGGCCCAGATTATCAGAGTGGATTCTTAAGAATCTTACAATCCAGCTTGTTTACTTCGTTCACAGGGAGCAGGACTTCTTTCTGTTCCTAGAATTAAAAAAGTAACAGAAGGGGGAAAAGCTTTCTCATACTTGCGCCCCCCCAATGTCACTGTCACCCTAGGCTTGTTCAAGTTGGGATTGGCCTTTAAAGATAATATAAGATTTTAAAGTTGTTTTGAGACAATGCTCCACTGTAAAAAGTACTATATAAATACATTTGACTTTATACATATAACTCGAGGGTTAGAGCCAGGTTTCTTCTTCCTAGTGTGAATAGAAATTTAACTATCAGTGTTTTGCTTTGAACCAGCCAACAGTATCTCTTTGAACAGTCTCTTTTTTTCTAAATTCTCGTTTACGTTCTTTCGTTTCACTTGTTTCCTAATCCTCGATTCCTCCTTCAATTTTAGTAGCTCGCTGTCTTCACCTTTGTAGATGCTGTCCAGTTTCTCTCGCATGATCTCTCGTGCACGGTTTCTGTTCAAATTCACCGACCTGGTTTGGTGGCACTGCAAGAGAGTGACAGAATTATTTACTAAAGTTCTATCCAAGTTGAAATACTGCCTCAGAGGCCCAGATGTTTTGGGCCAGTAGTTTCTGAAATACTGACACACCAACAAACATAACAACAAACATAACCTAACACATTCAAAGTTCATTAAATCACTATTCTTTCACCACTTTGATGCTCAGTTTGATCTTCACCATCTGCCATGTGCTTGGCAAATTAGATATTTACACTAAACAGCAGGTGTACTGAATAAAACAGCAGAATAGTGTATAATAGTCATAATACAATGGCTGATCTAAATGGGTCTTTATGTGTAGACTTTACAGTTGTGGTAGATCATCAGGGCTAATCGATATTGTGCAAAGTATCTGATCTGATCTTTTCTCATTTAAGAAAGCCACAGCGCAAGAGAGGGTGGATTTGGTCATATCCACATTAGTAAAATTACTTCTTTATTCTTGGAACTATCTAATCCCAAATGCAAGGAATGATGAACTGGTCAAGAGTATTGAAAAAACACAGAAAGTTCTGAAATTAAAAAAAAAAAATAGGGAGAACATTAATTTTTATCATGTTCATCCAAGTTATCAGCAACAAAGGGGAGATCTCCATCTTTGTAGGTCTTAAGTTTACGGTGTGATGTTTGCTTAAAAGAGACTAAATACTAGTCTAGATTATTGATTCTAAGTAAGTCTGGATTCCCAGATATTTGAATCCTGTTCATTTAAATGGTAATGTTGTCAGATTTAGTAGCAAACCTGGTGAATTATCTGGGTACCATTTACCTTTTTGAAAAATGACTTTAAATCCGTCCAGCCCAGGAGCTTTGTCAGACTGGATAGTTAAAAAAAAAATCATTTTTAGTAGTAAAATCCAAAACCTATTTAGACATGGATGGGAGTGATCCATCACAGGGTCCATGGTGCAATGAAATACCCTCCCCCCCAATTATCAAAAGATGAGAATTAATAGATTAAAAGCCTATTCATAAACTTGGGATCATCCAAACTAGGAGCATGTATTTACCAGATGATGTGATGATTTACAAAAATGTTAAAAAGGGAGCCAAATACAAGAACCATTACATTAAACATTAACTATTATTATCTGCAATAATTTTGTCAGTGTCAAACTAAATCCCCTTTCTAATCAAAATAGCTGCACCTCTGTTTTTATCATTTAAGGTTGAATGGTAATGATAATGCTGGCTACCCATTGGAATTTGAAATAGTCCATGTTCAAAATGTGTTTCCTGTAAGAACTCTATATCAGCATTAAACCTTTTCAGATGATTAGATATCTTACAACATTTAACTAAGTTGGTCAAAGCTTGTTATGTTGCAATCCCACTGGGACTCCAACAGGTAGAGTCTGAGCCATGGTACTTCTTCATATAATTGACAACCAGAAGCCATAGTAACATCAACTACACCCCCAATCGCCTACAACGGCATAAACAGAAGCTTCTTGCTAGGGGACAACGCTGCCCTAGTCTTCTTTGATATGTTCCAGTCTCTTGAAAGCAATTCCTCAGTCTGCTAATCACACTTTGGGTTGTTCCAAGGGTCTGTGTTCAACCAGCTTCAAGACGTCCTATGACTCTCCAGGCTTCACATTCAGT
Source organism: Parotocinclus haroldoi (assembly GCA_034779995.1). Classification (NCBI taxonomy): domain Eukaryota; kingdom Metazoa; phylum Chordata; class Actinopteri; order Siluriformes; family Loricariidae; genus Parotocinclus; species Parotocinclus haroldoi. The sequence continues at coordinate 1,835 of JAUZST010010738.1, read as the reverse complement.
CATCAGTCAAGAGCTGGGAAATGACAGGATGTGCACTTTCAAGATTGGGGTTATGTTCAGATACTCCAGCACTTTCAGGATTTACATATAGAGTATTTTCATCAAGTAAATAAGTTGTTTCTGCATCTCATTTGCATTATAGAACAACTGCCTCTGATTTGTCGTTTGCTTTTTTTGGTGTTCTTGTTTAAAAAAAAAGATAAAATGCTTCTTCTTTGGTTGTAAGCAGATGATACCATAATGATTGTGATTAGAATTATGATTTCATCAACAAATGTGAGAGAAATTATTGAAATGTTTAAAAGCAATGTACTTGAAAAGAAACTGGACAGGATTTGCACATTTCACACAGGATTTTGCACACCTCATAAAACGGAGGAATTTAAGTGCATAGAGGCCAAGGGAGCAAGCTTAAGCTGAACACCCATGATCTCCGATCCCTCAACAGCACTCCATCACAAACTCCCATTCGTAACCACAAGGGCATAGGATTACTCTATCAAGCACTACAATACAGAGTTCCATTCACAAATCCCACTTAAAACTTTACTGTACAAAACAGAAGCCTCATGGTAGCATGGTAACCATGTGCAAAAGTGGAATCGTCTTCTCTGGGCTCAGAGGCATCTAGGATGGACCATCACATGGTGGAAATGTGCATTATGGTCAGATAAATCAGTATTCCTAGTGTTCTCCACACCAAAGATGAAAAGAATCATCCAGACTCACCAACAAGTTTAAATGTCCTGGTATGTCCACTCATGGTATGGGGTTGGGTCAGGGCCCTTGGCAAATGACATTCATATATTTGAATTATTTTTTTTCTACTACTAATTTAAATTTTAATAATTTGTTATTTATTTTAAACTAATTTTCCTATGATTTAATATACATTTAGTATTTATTTAATTAACATCTAGGCCTGTTGAGTCTTGGTTCCTCCCAAGGTTTCTCCCTACCACTGTCGCCCTGGGCTTGCTCAACTTTAAATTGGTCTTTTAGATAATGTAATACTGTAAAGCTGCTTTGAGACAATGCTACATTGTAAAAAGCGCTATATAAATAAAATTGAACTGAATACCAAATCAGTACAGCCCTAATTTTAAGTTTTAGGGGTGGGGGAAAAATTCTACTTTTAGATGCATCGCGATTCGGACGTTAACGATGCTGAATCAATTAACAAATGTCAATAATTGATAATCGAGCACACTTACATGTAGAACAGCTTCTGTTCTTCTGTTCTTTCACAAGAACTTAAGCATTAGCATCACTAACTGAACTCTGTAACATCTAGTGTGAGTTTAATATTCAGTTTTCAATTTCTTTGTGCCTTTCCTCCGTTGAGCTTCTCCCAGTCTCATTTTCGCTTCAAATTTTCTCACTTTTGACTTTTTGGACCTGATTTGACGGTGGAGCGGGATCTAGGCAATTGGCTGCTGGAGTTAAGCCCCGCCCACCAGCTCATTCTACAGAGGCCGCTACATCACAAAAGAATGAAAGTCTTTTACCCTGATTGGAAAATGGTCAGGAATAAACACATATGATAGTTTTAACAATTATCTCTTTTAGTAATGCATAGTTCGTCGTTTAGGCTAACAGTCACACTACTAATGTTAATCTAGGCAATATTTTGATAACATAATATTAAGACAATGTTAAAATTTAATAAGCTTTAACAAACCATCCAGCAACAGGTATTCATTACATCATTTTATAAAGCTATATCAGTATATTTTTTTACATTTTAATTCAGATTTAAAGTTTATTGTTAAGCTGCCAAAACATCATATATTTTAGCCTAAACGTTGTTTTATGCAGGGAGCTCTGTATAAATG
>JAUZST010010737.1:0-37294 GCA_034779995.1 Parotocinclus haroldoi | reverse complement strand
TTTGTATTTCCAAAAGTTAAATTAAGGTGGTGCTATACAAAGTTACATGTGCATTTGATTTGTCATATGTTTTAAAAATGATAAAGTACCAAACACTGGTTAGTGCTATTGAAAACTTCGTATTTAAATGTCAGCTGGTAGTTGTGGTGTTTGGTAGTCTTGGACATGTGCATAGACTTGCAGTACGTGGACTTGGTCTAGGTGGATTTAGTAGAGCAAAAGCAAAACAGGTGGTGAAATACTGTCAGCAATTATTGGAATGTTTGGAATGTATTGGAATTGCATGTTTGGAAACGACACCGTTTGCTTTATCCTTAAATCCGGGGAATTTTATAAGATCTGATGAAACTGTGTGCCATGTTGGACATTTTTCAAAAAATATTTTGTTAATATTGTACATGGAAACAAAATAAAGTCTATAAAATGTGTGTGCACTTGTCCATTAGGATTCTGTTGAACACAATTACAACTTTGTGGTCATGTTATTATATTCATTCCTAACAATACATACTGTACACTTCTTATGTGCATTATTTCAGTTCCCCCAAAGCAGTTTCTATTATGCATTATAAACCATAAATACATATAGTAAGGACCCGAATTCTGAGACCACTAGCAAAAATGCCTTGTCTTTGAATGTAATACAATGTCGTTCATTTCAAATCAAAAAATCAATGTACCAATTTGAGTGAATCCAAGAATCAAATACTTTCCTCAACAGTCACAGGATCTTAAGACCACCGGGAATTTACGGGGTACTTTAAGACAGAAAAGTCAAACATTCAGTACCAATACTAGAGAATTGGACTATTGTGAAATCGTGCAGGATATCAATTTGTACAAAGAGTCCATGCATGCTGTCGTTAGAGCATGATGGTGAACATACCAAATACTAATCTATTCTATAATGCTATTCTGATGGCATTAATGGTAAACGTATTAAAAAAATTCGAAGTAGAAATATTTTCACTAGTGGTGCCAAACCTTTGGCCGCTGCTGTACTGTTATATATTTAGGATTTTATATTTAATGTTTTATTAGAGACATTTGTCATGGTTCAAACCGTTTCATTCTCTTTGTTTGATGTTAATAAAAGCTAATTTGTCGTTGCATTCTGTGTAGGTAGAGATATGGCCAACACAACCCTACCTGGCTATCCACCTCACGTCCCCCCTACAGGACAGGGCAGCTACCCAACATCAACACTGGCTGGAATGGTTCCTGGTGAGTAGCAACCTTATAGGTACTTCCTTACTAAAAATTTCAAAGAGTCTCTTCCAGAGCTTTCATCTGGTCCATGGTGTAATATTTAATCCTTTTATAGTGTAGCTGATGAATTTAGCTCTTACGGTTTGTTCCACCAGCTTTGAATTATATAGGTAAGCTGTTTGAATTGTGGTCAGTGCTCCGTGCTAGAACTTTTCTATTCGCCTGGTTTGTCGAGAAAGACTGATAGCTCCCAAAACACTGTTAAAGTCAAGAAGGCCATTCTTCACCTTCCTCATATAATGCCTTGCCTTTATAGTCTCATAAAATTGTGAGGGCGTTATCCCTGCACAACAGCTCAACTGCCACCAACTGACTCCCTAAACAAAGGAACAGCACCTCACCAGAAGAAAGACATTTAGGAAGTAAAAAGAACGCCAGGGAGCCCGGAGTCAAAAGAGAAAATGACACAGAAAGATAGAGAAGAGAGAAAAAAATACTAACATGATGAAGGGAGAAGCAGCGCATTGATTTTAACGTAAGATTACTGTTCACCAGAGACCAGCAAAATGAGGGCAAATTTCCAGGCAGAAGAATAAAGAAGCTGTTGGTCGTCCCTGTGACTCCCTTGCTGATTCCGAATGTACCGCGTTTCTCGATGATAAAGTACAAGCACTTTTTAATGGCCTTGTATGTCTTCTGCCACAGGGAGCGAATTTTCAGGGAATCCCTACAGTCACCCACAGTACACAGCATACAACGAGGCATGGCGCTTCAGCAACCCCGCGCTACTGAGTGAGTACACTCTCAACCAAGCAGGAAGTGATGAACTACTAATACACTAAATACCTAGTGTCTAATAGGTTAATCTTTTGTAATTGCATGCAGTGACGGTATAATTATCCTAAAATGTAACATTACACGTGTGTGCATCAACTATAGCATCAACTATATACACAAATCTGGGTTATTGTCTATTCAAATATAGACCATATTTTAATATTTATTCATTCATCCCAAAATGATTGCGTTGCCAGCTTATTAATGTGATAATATTTTAACCACACGAGGCACCTGTAGTTAAGGGCTGTGTCCGAAATGGTGATATTAACACTATTCCTTACAGTCGTAGAATAGCATGGCGCACCATGATGCATGGAGCATCATAAACTATTTGCAACACTTCCTTGTGTTGTTTTGCTCATTACTGTGTGACACGAGATGCGTTGCATAAACAGACGCATGCGTCATGCTGTTTCTTTAAAAAATGCCTAAAATAAATATTTTGCATCAGAATTAGTCTCAAATGCAAAATGGTTTCTGTTGAATTTTTTTTTCCCACGTGTGGTTGTGTAGTGCTGATTAAGGAAAAAAATTATATGCAATTATATAGCCTATAGTATCTATATAATATATTGTAATATAAAAATATTGCTCTAATAATGATATGTACATTAATAATGTAATGTAACTTGCTATGTAAATACTGTTCATAGTTGTAACAGTTACTTAAGATTAACTCAGTATCCAATTGCATATCATAAATGATTTATAACTGCATCATACAGACTTATTAAATACACTTACATTTATTTTTTATATCATTTAGAAGACGCTCTTATCCAGAGTGGCTTACAGCTGATGGGCTCTTACAATCCAAACAATTGGGTGTTAAGAGCCTTGCTCAAAGACCCATCGGTGGTAGCTTGGGAGAAGCGGGATTTGAACCCTGAACCTGAACCACTAAGCCACCACAGTCCCAGGCTGTGTTGTAAAATACAGACATTCGAACCAGGATTTAAATCTTAAAAATATACGTCAAACTTGTTTTATTCAACAAATAAGAATGATCAATATAATGATTTATTAAACGTTTCCTCAAGTTTCAATTGACCGAGATAAGCAAGCTTTAAATAATCTCAGATGTTATGTTTATTATTCCTATAAGCTTGTATTAATTAATCAATAATTGTCCATAATTGATGGATTGATAAATGAGAACTTTATAAAACACAAATCTGGAACATCTATAAAGAATTTATTGCACAAACTCAGACCCAGACCAAATCTTATTCGTTGTCTAGCAGGTAACTGATGTTAACATTTTTGGGGGTGTGTGAATGACTTATTGAAAAGGTACATTCCTCTCTTGTTAACTTCCAGGTTCCCCTTATTATTATAGTGCATCCCGAGCCTCTGCCACCCCAGCCGCTGCCACTGCTTACGACCGCCACTAGATACCAAGTGAACCAAACCCAACACCGCACTCATCACCTTGGACTTCATGTTGTGCCAGTGTGACTGGACGGAGACGGCTATGGACATCTTACATGAGGAGGACATCAGATGGTTCACCCACTCAACAAGCTCCTACTAACCTAATGAGAATGAACAGAAATGTGGCAAATGAAAGAACAACAAAAATGAAACTTAAATCACTCAATTGTATTCATATATTGGGATTCTTTGTGGACGATAACATTCCTGTGACTGACTGACGTATGGCAGGACTCCCTTATTCCTGCTCATAATGCGCCCTCTATCTCCATTGACTGTGCAACGTGACATCATACATGCAGACACAGAACTGTTCTTTTGAATAAACTCAGCATGTCAGCTCCTTCAGTTCAAGCCATGGAAAGATGAAAAACAACGCAAAGAAGCAAAGAAGCAAAGAAATGTAGAGAAGAATCAGAATCTCAAATCAAGACTGCTGAATTAGTAAATATATATTCTTAACTTAATTTTTGCCTTTCTTTTTATATAATGTCGACGGCTTAATCTTAAATGACAATGCAGTGTGCATGATTTATTTTAATCGTGTGGTTGTTGTCTGAATTTTTTGGATATGGCAATACCAAGCATTGTAATTTCCTCTTTTTTTGCACTACAGATCATTCCCAGTATAAACCCAGTCTACATAATTTCCTCAATTTGTGATTCTGTGCAAGAAGAGATCTGAAGGGATATGAAAGTAATGGCGAACTCCATATTACTGAATATCAGTGCACTATATTATACAGTACAACGTTATACACAGTTCGGTCTGCTTGTGTTAATTAATGCAAAATAGCCATTTCAAAACATTAAGAACAAACAATGTTTGTAAACTACTGATCCAACATGGCACCCGCTGTAACACATCAGACATGTTTACAGAATGTTTCTTTCAGTTGTCAATGAAGCACATAATTTATTAATAATTATATACTCACTCATAAATTGAAATCGTTTAAGTTTAGGTCGATCCAAGGGTCATTTTTTTTTAAATCCTTTGTTTTAAGTGCAATTGCTTGTCATTCAAGTCTATTCTAACTCAGACAAATGCATAGAGATACGACAGTTCACATACAGTAGCTTACCAGTTCAGTACTTACACCACACTTGCCAAAGACTTTTGTTTGATATATTATTTACAGACTATTGTGATAACAGTATTATGGTTAAACCATTTTTAATATGTACCTATGCAGAGTTAAAGGCTGTCATATGCATATAAAACTACTGAAAGATTTTTATTTTGTTTTACATGAATTATGTCGTGCTTGTTTACGTCATTTTGTTATGGAATATTGCTTTACTATATATTTGTGTGAAATGACATCTCCCTCTGTGTAAATATACATTTAAAATACTTATTCCACACTCTTCAGCCCTATCATGCATATCTGTCTCTTCTTATCCATTACAATATAATATGAAAGAGAATAGTTTGACTGTTGGGTTAAAATCCAATTCAGTTGGGTTTAACCCAATGTAAGGAATAAGGAATACAGAAAAACATCCCAATCTGATCATACACCTGCCCTTGGTAGCATGGTAACTAACTGTCTGTGTAAAGTATTATGTACAATTTGGGACAGCAATCAAACGAACTCGAAGCTCAACAATAATATTTAACACCTAATTTTCAGACCACAGTGAACTTTTAACATGAACCACGTCAGACTTTTAACTATTATGAACCTTAATATGGAAGAAAACGTGTAATTTATTTTAAAGCTGACTGCTATACAAACTTTCAATATTTCCTGATACAGATAACATTGTCGCTGACACACGTAAAAGTGTAAAAAAAATAAAATAAATGAGAGCTTAAGGATGTCTTAACTGTGAAGCGATGTTGTTGGTTAATGACAAAGCCGTTTTACTTCAATCAACATTTAAATATGAGCCTGATTTTTGTGCATACGAGAAATAAATTTTATATGTCAAACCAGAGACTTCAGTGTTTGCAACTTGTGTCTGAATCTGATTTTAAGTGAATGACATAGATAGACTATCCAAATTTAATGTATCGTAATTATTAGAAAGACAGACACTATAGGCTCTAAAACGTAATTGAAAAAAAGTTATTTGTTATTCTGGATTCTTCTGTTTTCTGGATACGTTATTAATATGCAGGTTTGATCAATACTCAGACAACTTCAGAATGATTGGCACCTTAGTACACATGGGTAAATAGGTTATGAGATTTTGTTGATGTCATGCATACACTGTAGCTTGTAAAAGTTCAAACCTGACAGGAGTAATGCTTGATAAGATTTTATATACAAAGCTTTCATTGATATAAAATGTCACCATATCCTTTATTTAAACTTGGAGACATGTTTATCGTGTGTCCTCTATCATACTTAGCAGTTTAAATCAATAATTGTAAGTCACTCCAGATAAACTCAGAGTGTCTGCTGATTGATGTAAAGGGTGCCAGGTCCTCTTCTGTAGAGCCATGATTTTACACCATACCTATCTTAGTGTACTTTTATCCAACCACTTGACCATACAACTAATAAACAAACAAAATAAAACTAGCCTTCTCCCTGTGTGTATGCAGCAAAATGTCTTTCCACGTTGTTTAAACTTCTTATTGTAATTGTACTAATTGTAAGTAAATACAGGCATTGAGTTATGAAGCCATTCTTATAGGCATTGCCCTGATTTATGACACTTCGTTTTGAGCTCCCTTTCCATCGTTTCCATCTTTATAAAAGATTTGAGGTGAGACGGTTACTTAAGAGTTCTTAAACATTTAAATAAACTATAGAAATCGCAACATGCTTTACTTATGTCATATCCATAATGTTTTACCATAAAGTTAAACGATTCACATTAATGCATAAAATACAATGATTTTTCCCCCCATATCTTTAATTTATCATTAGAATTAAAATGTTATATCTACATGCATTTCTATGAGCTCTTTTAAAGCCATCCTTATTTACGGTGCCAATATTTCCCTGTAGATACCCAGTATAAATATGTAATAGATATAAACAGACACCTTGAATACCTTATTCATAACGTAAGTGCAAAATCATTTAAACCAAGACTCTGCAAATAAGTCTGCCAATAAACTTCCGGTTTATTGTGCCCATATCAAATCATTTTCGAAGATTATTTGTAAATATCTATTGATAATGCCATTTCAGGTATGACTTCACCTCGGACAGTATAAACAGCTCTGTGCTTTTCTTAAGGAAATTCAACTCATCCATACCAAAATGTCATCAGGAAATTTGAAGCCACAGCAAATGAACTTCATTAAATTGAAGATAGACTGAATGGAAGTTGTAAAGAGGGCAAGAAGAAGGCCACCAAAGAAGGTTTTCTTCATGATTTGGATCACTGAGCGCATCAAGTGTTGAACCTCTCCATGCATTGGAAAGAAATATTATTTCAAAAAAAAAAAAGAGGCTGAATTCAATTAGCGTGACTGAACAAAAATAGAGAGAGGGAGATTAATGCAGGAAACCTCACACACAAAGCCATTTCAGGTCTTTAGAAATGTTTCTTAATCCTTCCAGCCTCTTGAAGAAATCTTTTATAGGTGGTTATTGATCATGAATAGGGCAAGGATGGGTAGATTTAAGTTGTTAGATTGCTCATGGATTTCAATTGTATGAAGAGAGTGATGCATGACGCCAGATCAGAAACTCTCTTACCCTTTGCGGAATTCACAGCGTCAATAAAGTCCAAATAATCATGCTAATGTTATTAACAGTCTATGTCGGTCAAGACCAATTAGTAAAACTGCATAAAACTATTTTTTCTATTAGTAGCCATAGTAATTTGGGGTGAAGTGTAATTGGATGCATCCAACACAGGGAATTTAAATTAACACTTCTAAACCAGACTAAGAAGCTTGAGAAACCCAAGAGTCAATAGGAGACCATCCTCTGTGGGCTCCTGATTAATTTTGGGGAAAAAAAATACCCAGCAGAGATTAAGCATTAGTCAACTTCTTAAAAAGTTAAGAAGAAAATGAACATCACACTATGAGGAGAAAAGCTTACAGTAATAGCAGGTTATTATACAATCTTTTTAATGGCCGCATTGATAAGATTTCACAAAGACTGTCTTTATTATTAGGCTAAAAAACTGTCCATCTTAATCAAATCCATAAATACAGGTCTGGCATCTGTCCCATGATTCATCTGGTTTATAATTCTCATCACCATCGCCGAACAGACCACACAAATGTCATCACAGAAGAATAATTTCGCACAATTTGCTTGTACACCATGACGAATGCATTATAATTGTAATCAGTGGTACAGTGGTAGAGTGCCTGCCTAGTAAGCATTAAATCACAGGATCAAATCTTCCCAGAAACCTTATGGTGTGATGGCTTTCTGGTAAAAGTGCAAGTCTGTGGACCAGAATGTCCAAATCCCACCTTCCCAGCCTGAGCATTGCATGGACTCTAAGATTATATTAGTTGTAAGTAGGTGTTGACATGGCACTTATCCTTACTTTTTAAACACATTGTCTAACTAAACAAACAAATTAATTTAGGTTTGGGGGTGGTATGGTGGCACAGAGGTTAGCACTGTCACTGAGTTTCATCCCTGCCGTGTGGAGTTTGACATGGGTTTCTCCATGGTACTCTGTTTTTTTTCCACATTCCAAAGACACGTTAGGTCAGCTAGCATCTCTCATAGTGTTTGTGAGTTAGTATGTTTAATGGAATGGTACAGGCCCTGTTCAGGCTTGTTTCTCCCCTTGCCAGAGACTCCGCAGCTATAGAGAGTCGATGGGTAAGCATCACTCTACTGGTCTTTGTCAACAGAACCCAGTCCCACCAGAGTGCAGGAACTCCCTCCAGCGTTTGGTCATTAGAAGACGATGTGCTTCCAAGGACCTCCCACTAAGGACTGGTTTTAAAATCTATTCATTTTATAATCTGTTTTTAAAAAATATTTTATTACTAATTAAAATGTTATTATTGATTTGCTATTGATTTAAATTGTTATTCACTTAATTTTGCTATAACTTAATATACTTTTAAGTATTTATTTAATTAACATCTAGGCCACCCATGGAGGGCGGGTCCCCTTTTGAGTCTTGGTTCCTCCCAAGGTTTCTTCCTACTACTTTCAGGGAGTTTTTCCTTTCCACTGTCTGTCCCTCTGTCACTGTCTGTCTGTCCGGCCTTTTAAGATCATATCAGATTGTAAAGCTGCTTTGACACAATGCAACGTTGCAAAAAGCCCTATATAAATAAAATTGAATTGAATTGAGTACAAGGTTAAGCTTAGATGATGGACATTGATAAGGTTACATATTTATATCCTATTATAAAATATTTCCGTCATTTAAAGCTTGGTGTGTAAGTGGTTTAAAATTTTAAAAATGACATCATGATGACGATGCACAGCTTTCATGTGAATATGTAAAATGTTTCACTTTGTCAAATGTTTTTGTTACTTTAGGAAGTCCTCGAATTTTAAGTCAATTAAAAGATCACTTAGGGGCTTTTTAACATAGCTAGTCAACACAGTGGCAGGTCTTTGAACCTTAAAACACCATATGGGTTAAGTCCATGTAGGTTGCCAGATAAATCGATGACAATAACTCTAAGCTAATCTACTAGAGTCTAGTGTAAAAGTAGGTCTTATACAAGGGAATAAAAATTATTCTTTGCATCTGCAACACAGGAATTCCCTTTATTTTCTGTTTAACACTTAAGGTTAGCCCAAATTCAATCTTACACACCATTTCAGGAAGTTGACGAGCTGACTTGTTGGAGGTGGAAACCTGTAAAAGCGAATCACTTTACAATTCACTTTACTGTCACTGTTCCTCTGCAGAGGCTCCACGCCTGTGCGCTTCATATAATAAATGTGATGACAGTGACAGAAATAACAGAGATTGCTAATTAAAATGGCCATAGAGTGTTGATCTGTGTGACGTTTAAAGACTTATTGTTGTCTGGTTGTCTAACAGCTCTTCTCTTCTGATGGTGTCAGTCCTGGTTTCTTCCACTCTCACGTCCTTTTCTCTGCTGTTTCGTCTCTCCCCTGTGAAGCGTCACAGCCGGATGTTTAGTCAGTTCTGAACTGTCGTCTGTGTTTGTCATTCAGGGCTTGTTAGTGAGAGGGGGGGGTGGGGACCCACCTGATTTCCTTCATCCCTCTGCCGAGAATTCCCTGTGGTAAAATCATTTCATTTACAGGCAAAGTTTTTTTTGTCACTCCACTGTCTAAATTGGCATATCTGGCTCTTTCAGAGAAACCAGTAAACTGTGAACCTGGATGCAGCTGCCAATCAAGCACAGTGTTTCTTCAGCATGCCAGATGACATCTGAAGCAGGCAAAAAAGATTGACGCAGATTGAAATGAAGGATGAAGCTGATTGGCTTTCATTGGAGAGGCATCACAAAAAAGCACCTGCCGCTGTCAGGGCTTCTCAATTTGATAAAAAGAAACACACATGCAGACCGAAAATACAATATGTAAACGCAGATTTTATAGAGCAAACCTAAAACTACTTATGGGTTTAACTGTTGAAATGTAACCTACACAGAATGATGAGCACATGTGAGGGCTAGATGGTACTCTCAGAACATAGAAATATTATGACTTTATTGGCTTGCGGTGTTATAAGTATGTTCATTAAGCATTTCAATGTAGTATTTATGATATAATGAGGCTGGATTTGAGATAGTATTGAACTAGTATAAACACTAATTAAGCTTTAAGACTTTAAACAACACTGGTTTTGAAAACATTTTTATACTGTCTTTTTATAGAGTTTGCAAAAAATATAAGTTGTATTGTTACCAAAGGACTCTGTGTTGTGGTGGATTTTGTGCATTTATTTTCTGTTGGTTTTCCTTTTCTGTCTAAAAGGTGTTAGAGGGCTTTAAGGACCTCCAGATAATAAAAATAAAAATACGTTATTATATATTTAAATATGAGCAATGAAACTGCTAAGAGGGTAAAAATCTAATTGTACCTGACTTTATTGAGTTATTTCTCTCTATGCATTTCTTTTATTCCTTCATACTTTATGCTTTTATAATTCTTATATTAGATGACATTAGATAATATCTTATATAAAGATTTTTTTATATTCTTGAATTCCTCATACAATTGTATAAATTGCATTTCCAGAGGAACATGTCCTTCATCATATCTTTATATTTTCTACGGATTTGTCAGTGAGTGTGACTTTGTGCCTTAACATGCACAACTGTGACTGTGTATAGGTTTTGTTTTCTCAGAAGTTGCCAGCAAATTGTGTTTTATTTAATACACAGTGACAATAAAGTCATGCATTAATCCCAGTCACAGATAACTAGAGTTAAATGTGTCCTGGACCTCTGAACTGAGCTCTCTCAAAAAGATAAAACAGAACAGAGCTCAATCTATGAACAATATCGATTATCTATATAGTGAACTATAAGCATCTTAATATAATGTCATTTACACTCTTTATTTATTAAATGGTTTTGAATTATGTAAGGCCTGTTGTTAAAAAATGCAACTATTAAACTATAAAAGACTGTCAAATCCTTTGGAAGCTACACATTGTATAGAATGTACTCTAAAGGACAGACGTCATGTTAGGGTTACTGTTTGGGCCCAAATGAATAAGGTACTTTTCTCTCGAGGAGATGGTAAAGTTTTAATGATAAGTCTGAGCAGATGTTCAATTTTGAGAAGATATACTGTTTTAAAAAATGAAGAGATATTTGAAAATTAATTATCCTATAATGCTAAAATATCCCTTGTTTTGTGAGCAGTGTACAATACACTAAAAGTAATTAATACTGATTAAGCGTGTCAAAGCTGGAGACTTGAACAATATTCTTATCTATAAATGGGCTGCAGTGCAGAAAAAGTTTGGGAACCACTGACTGATATGATCATAATGAATTTACATTATAGAATCCCAGTCAATACCTAAACTGTTACCGTACAATAACTGTTGCCTTTACTCATTGGTTGCACAAATTTAATATCTTTACCTTCTCGTTTCCTAACCTTAAATGGAACTGGCAGAGCAGTGGAGCAATAGGACTGAACAGCACAACTGTCACTCTCTCAGCACTAAAAACCCCATCACACTACAAACCTATCTGATTTTTACAGCTCATTGCACAAACGAATAGGCATTTAACAGCCTCCTATCTGTGACATGTTTAAAACAAGGCAGTGTTATGCCACATCTTCAGTTTGTCTTATCAGTTCATCTTCAGCACTAATCCCCAGGATGATCTGATTTGCCACAGTGTCATGCTGAAAATGGAGGAATCAGATGCACATTTCACGTCTTCATATCAGCCCTGTGACATTACCCAACAGCAAATCTATCTGCGACTTTATGTTCTGCATCTAATTGGATTTGGCAATAAATTATAGCAGTCCTGGGGATCCATCATGTTTCTCCTCAGTCCTGAGAGGCAGGCGAGCAGCCCAGCTTGTTATGATTCCTGAGCAGCAATTATGGGGGATTTTTGACCAGAGCCAACAGGGCTGTGCTGAAGACACTCAGCGAACATTCATAATGTCCCAACATTAATGGATTGAACATAATAAATTCCCTGCCTGAGTAGAGGTGAGACGATTGAGGCAGGAGAAGAAAAACAGGGCAATAAGAGGGTTTCATACACCAAAGCAAATGTGTTATGGACTTTTTTATATTCTAGGAGATTTAAAATAAAGCATTAATGCTTTGATTGGTCTTGGGCAAAATGATCCCAGATGGGATCATTGGGCAGATTTTTTTTTATAAATTTGGAAGATTATCCCAAACTATCTTTGAAAATACATCACTTGATTTAAGATTTAAGATTAATAAATGTTTAATTGAAGAGTGGAGTTTTGAGAAATATATAATCTCATTCTGTTGAATACTGGAATAAAACAAAGAAAACCGAAAATATGAATGAGTACCTTATACAGGCTACAATTAAATATTTAGTGTGACCTCCCCTTACATGCGTGCATTATCAGCAGATGGCAGCTTCATGGGGATGCCAAGTTCATCCTTTTACAGTCCAAAGAAACTTGGCTGTTTTAAGCATTGGAAATGTAATGTGGTAAACGTCATGTTTGTTTTTCACTTTCAAAACAGTATTCAAAAATTACATGAGATATTTAATACTTATAAAATAAGCTTTATGTTAATGAATTTGCCTAACTTTTAGTTAATGTAAGTGTAAGTGTGTTTAAGATACTTTTCAGCACTCGGCAGTGCATAACGCAGGGAGTCACGTGGCAGTGTTAAGAGTGCAGGGAAAGCAGTTGTCATGTTTAAGTACGTTTAATGTACACTATGCTATGATATATACAGTATATATTAATATAATAGAAGCGTTTTATTTCCATTATGCTTGCGAACAACAAAATGTAGGTACATTTATTCAAATTAAGTTAGTATTGGATTTGTTGGAATGTATCCCCATTGTAAATCGGGGACTACCTGTATATAATTCAAATGTATTAATGCTGGTGCATTTTTGAATCTGTACATGGTTATTGCAAGAAGGATTGTGGATCTCAAAGTGCTACAGTATAAAAGAAAATAAAATCAGAGACAATCATTAAAAACACGTACATAAAACAACCAAAAAGCTAACATATTCACACATGTGATACAATCAGTGTCCCAGTAGGTCTTTTTGAATAAGAAGGTTTTTAAGTTTTTTTTGAAAGACACGCTCTGAGGTGCCCTTAGGGAGTCTGGGGGGGGCATTCCACAGACGAGGGGAAGCGTGGTCTCCCATAGTCCAGAGTTTAGTCCGGGGCTGTTGAATACATTGGTTGACCGAAGATGTCTTGAGTTAGTGTACAGGGTAAAAAGCTTTTTGAGATAGAGTGGAGCATTTCCATGGAAACACTGGTGAATAAGAAGGCAGAGATTATATTGGATTCTGTAGTGGATTGGTAACCAGTGGAAAGTTTGTAGAATGGATGTGATATGGATCATATTTTTGACTCCTTGTCAGGATCCTTGCAGCATAGTTCTGGATCTGCTGAAGCTTCTGTAGGCCCCTGACAGAGATCGGGGTGAGGAGAGCATTGCAATAGTCCAGCCTGGAAGAGACAAAGCCATTGACCAGTTTTTCAGCATTTGGTTGGGAAAGTGAAGGGTGGAGTTTCGCTATGTTTTTGAGATGGAGAAAAGAAACTTTGGAGAGATGGCGAATGTGATTGTCAAATGATAAATGTTGGTCAAATATGACACCTAGATTTGAGACGGATGAAGAGAGAGGAATGCTGTGACCAGAGACAAAGATATTACTGATGAGAGATGCCTTGATCTGATTTGGGGTACCGATAAGGTTTCTGTTTTTCTGCTGTTTAACTGAAGGTAATTCTCTGACATCCATGCCTTTATCTCCTCCAGACATGCAGTGAGAACTGGTAGCATAGCTGAAGTGGAAGTGAGATCTATTTTTAGATAAAGCTCAGTATCGTCTGCATAGGAGTGAATTAATATCCCATGTTTCCTGATGATGTGCATTGTAGTGCAACAATAATAATAATAAACAATAATGTGCAACATTTATGCCATGGTGTTTACAGTCCAAAGCTTAATGAATAACATTACAATCTGTTCTCAAACAAACCTTTCCTCTATACACTATCGTAACTAAGTCAACAAGCGGGTGACAATACGAACTTACAATCTAAATGTCAGACTATTAAAAATAAAACATTGATTCGATACTGAACGAGAAGAGGAGCAACTTGTTTTTCCCTTGCAGAGAATCTGAGTGCAGATATCATTTAGGCATGTAAAGGACTGTAAGGGATTGATGTGTTCAGTTTGCATGGATTGTTGTAATGACAGAAAATGATAGATGTGATAGAAAAGTCAGTTTTAGAATTGAATCTGTTTCCTCAGACAGACACATTGGACAAAGTTTGACTCGACAAAAAATCTCCAGGTCCATCTTAAGCCAAGACTGAGTCCAAAGGTCGAAACAGACATCAATTGGTCATGATCTACCACCGCACCAGCATAATCTAGTGTTGGCCACAGAGAGGGTATGGAGCCTATTTTGAATGTGATGTGCACAGTCAGAGGTACAAGGTATGTAGGGCACCAAATCATTCTGTAACTGCATCACCCAAACCCAGGCCTGTATCCAACTGCTGCGTCTTTATTGGAGCAGCTATAACGGCATAATGTCTCTATTTACCATTATGCTATAGGAGATTTTGTGCTTGCTATCTTGATGTTAATGTGTTAGTAATATTGTTAAGTATGAGTCAATGAGTCATGCAAATAGCATGTCGGGCAACGAGGAGGTGGAGGGGCGAGGGAGAGAGAGGGAGAGAGAGGGAGAGAGAAGGATAAAAGACCATGTTCTGGCCAGTCCAGTCAGGGCCAAATCTCACTCTCAATCACTGTTAGCTAATCACCCCTAATGGCTATTGTGTGATACATGATGCAATTAAAGCCTAATGCTTAGTGCAAATGTGATTATAGTGTGCAATCTGATTGTCATTTGGGGATTTGTATTTCACCACATTGCCATAACAGTCGAAGCAAATGCGCAGATCTGTAGAGGAGCTCGGGTATGACTATTAATCTGGTGATGTTTCAGGATAAACCCTTCACAGATCATAGCAAAATACACAACATGACTGAAAGAGAGAAAGAGAAGCGGTTTTCTTTACCCCTCTGTATTCGGCCTCCTCTCTCAACCCTCCCCCATCCCGACCCGTCACTGTCAGTGTAAACTCATGATGAATTGCCCTGTCAACAGAATTCATTCAGGGACCAATTAATCCTGCAGAAATGAACTAGAGCCATCAGACGCTGGAAAACGCAGCAGAGAAGAAATAGTGTTTTTTTATGCGAGAGATAAGAAAGAATAGAAGCAGGATGGTGAGAAAAAGAAAACGCGAGCAAGAGGAAGGAAGAAAGACATGTGAAGAAAGTCAAAGAGGAAGAAAAAGCAAAAAATATTGTGATCCAATCAGAAATTACCAACATACATAGCACTTTCATGTGGCATTTGCACAGCTGTACAAAGCCTGGATCATTCAGAAGGTAACTGTTTCAGGACAAACTAAAGCGAAGCATTGTGTGTATCAGTGACCATGTTGGCATCTAGTAATTCTTTTGGATAAACTGGTGACGAGACAAAGAAAAAAAACAACACAGACCAGCATCATGAAGCTCTCTATCAGCATACACAAGGTCCAAATCGCAACATATTGTGGTCTTAGGGATAAAAGCTAAACAAACGTGACAGACACAGCAGGCCAAACTGACTCTAACCTGATTTTCTTACCATATCCATTTATATTTTAGGTTGATCACACAATTTCTTTAAACTTTGCTTACAAGTCACCTTCTCCTGTGGATATGTTTGGCAATTTCTTTAGAAAAACTGGAGTGATTGCGATAAGCACCTTCTAAATTTGTTGGTTCACAAATAGCAACACAAATATTTATCGTTGGAATGGGACCCAAATATTTTAAGGTCTGCTACTTCGGTATCCCACCACTGAAAAGCTTCCTTAATACTGTCGCACTGCTGTTCTCCTCTCCACTGCTGTGTGAATTTAGAATAAAAGTTGAGTTGGATTGACGTAACAGTCGCATGACCTCCGATCTGGCTGTTCAGAGCTTATCCAGAGCGACTTATAATGAATACGGTCTTACAATCCAAGCCATTGTGGGTGAAGGGTCTTGCTCTGGGACCCAGCTGTGGCAGAGGTGGGATTTGAAACCCGGACGTTCTTGTTCATAGTCCTGTACCTTAACCTCTGCCACAACCTTAACCACAGTCCCACTTGCCAAGTAATGGAAAGGTAGTGCATTGGATTTTAATAGGACCCATTGTCCCTAAATCGGAGCTGAAAAAGTTAGCTTTAAAGCATTTTGAGGTGATTCATGCTGACCCAGAAGTGACACTTGTTTTTGTCGCATATGATGTAAAATATCAGCTTTTGGCCGCTCTTGTGAACACAGCCATAGTGTTGGAGATTCACAAATCATTCTGTGTGTCTGTGATCAGGATACGTAAGGGGTAAAATAGGTTGCTTTGCGTTTTATAACTTTATGAAAGCTTGTATATTTAGTTAATGTAACAAATTTGCTTCTTGCCAATCACTACCTATCTAGCTACCTTCCTATACAAAGTTTGAGCACCCCTAATCAAAATGCAGGGTACTTCATTTTCGCTCACAAAAATTAGGGGATACTTTCAAATGAAATATCCCATAATGAAATATTCCCTAGATTTTGTGAGCAGTATAATTAACTTATTATATTTCCCTTAGAAGACATTTTCTCATGACAGATTAAATCGTTTACAGTCTGAGAACATCATTTAACTTTTGGATTTGGTTTAGGTTCAAACAAGACAATTTAGGTACTTTCATACCACACAGAGGAACAACCCAATGGTGACGAATGCTATGGCATTCTGCAAACTACAATCGTCCCCAGTTCCTGTGGTGCAAACAAGCTCCAATGGGGGCCCAGTTCTGAGAACTTTTAAAAAGTTCTTCAGAGGTGAAAGTAAACTAATAGCTATGTACTGCAGAGAACAAATAAATTATGGACAGTTCAGGAACTTGGAGCAATTTTTTAACAAATCAGTTCAAATCTGAGATGTTATGTAACCAAATCTTAAGGCTCAAACGGAACTTTTATCATGTGTAATGACACTGCACTGTTTAGAATAAGCACTGCCCAATAAGACAGATTTAGTTAATCAAGCAACTGCCTCCATGATGAGCAGAAATGATCTAAATTAGTCATTACAGAGGAAAAGGGAAATAATTTTCAGGGAGTAAGCACAGGAGACTTTGTGGGGCTTTGTGGGAGATCTGTCTGTTTATATATGAAAGAAAGCTTGAGTGAACATGAGAACAGTGCAAACAAAAGTGCTTTGTAGAAGTGCATGTGCCTAGGGACTGCAGTGAAAGTTAGCCTGACAGGAATTGGTCATTTAATGCTTTGGTGCTCTGAAGACAGGTCCTGTCATAGCGGCCAGTGCTACAGAAATCCCCTGGTAGCCCGTTTATTAATTATACTGAGGAGTGAGGGGGCATCCCACTGACTTACTGCAATCCCTGTCAAGCCCGTCAGCTGTCATCTCAGCCCTTTATAAACACTTCCTTTAGCATCACTGCAAATAAATGCACAGCTTTTCAAAATCCGGCCTTCATGTGCAGAGTTTCAGAGCCTCGGGGGAGTGGAGAAAAATATTTGACCTAGTGTATAACAGACAAGTAGTGGGAAAATGGGAAAAAAAAATTTTTCTCATTTTTATTAAGTTTTGCCTTAATTACATCATTAAAAATGCATTACAATGACTATTAATAGGATATTCTTAAATGGCTATTATTATTATTATTATTATTATTATTATTATTATTATTATTATTATTATTATTATCTTTACATAACTTGTGAATTCATTCAGGGCACAAGGCAGAAACCAAAAATGGACATGGCACCAGCCCATTAAAGGGCACATGCACACTCACTCACTCAAACTGGGCCTCTTTAGAGACACCAACTGACCTAGCACATCTTTATAAAGCAAACACTGTAGGGTTTAAAATACCACGAGGAAACTCACACAGATATGGTGAGTGCTTACAAATTCTACACAGGCCTCAGCCAGGCCAGGACTCGAACCTGGGTCTCTGGAACTTTAAGGCAACAGAGCTAATCACACTGTGTCAGCACATCACTCAAAACCTACAGAATTTTTTCAAATCATATGCAAGTCTAAGGGAAAGCGAGCAATCATCCCATTTTCCCTCACTTTTCTCAGCCAGGTTGCATGGGAAGGTCAGGAGTCGTACCTATTTTCTGCTGGGTTCAGACTGAGGCGCACCCTGGATAGTGTGCCACTCTGTAAACTAACACACTGCCTCACCTTGAGTAAGGACTGTTTTTATGCAATATATAGTTCTGAACAAAAGTCTTAGGCCACCATTAGATTAGAAATATTATTGTTTTATCAATAGTATAATAGTCATACAGTATATACGTATTTCTTAGTCTCTTTATTAGGATGCAACCAGAAAATACAAATATATGTATGCAGTGATAAGTATATATTTGTCACCTCCTCTTATACATTAGTAGTATCTAGCAGCTTTATCAGAAACCCAAAATGACCCTTCTACAGTAAGAAGGGTAAAGACTGATGGAACAGGGTATAATTGAGTGAAGTTTTTGCGTCAATCATCGACAATATGTCATATATTGTCATTATAGCCTTTACACAACAATCGAGGGACCACAGGGAAACATGTCATAGCTCTTATAATGATTAAAGTGTTATAGTAGGATTTCTTTTTCATTCAGTAAATAAGCATAACCTGGAACAGGGTCATGCCCCTCAGAGAACAAACCAGGTCACGGTGATGTGTGTACAAATTCCATATGGTCAGTGTCAACATGTGGGACACATAATACAGCTACACCCTGACAATGCTGCCCAAAGTTATTCTATATCAAGGCTGTTGTGCCACCATTGATCAGAAGGTGAATATTTCATAGGTTCTTTTCTCTGTGGGAGAATTGACACTGCAGGGCAGCGAGAAGCCTGGCAGCTGGGAGGCAGAACATGCAGGTAGAGTATTCCCTTACCTGGAGCTACAGATGCCTGAAAACATACCCACACATCCCAACTTCTTATGGAAGAATTAGTTCTTGAGTTAGACTGTCCACTTATCCCAAGAACTGTGAGAATAACGTAGATAACGGCAATTCGAAATCTGACCACACATTCGCAAGTTTATAACGTCACCCACTACACCCTTTATCAATTAATATTTAATATATGAGTGTATAAATTTAAAACGTTTTTTTTTTGTCTTGACCCATCACCATTTGGTATGGACATTGCTTTTTCTGAGACAGCAAAGCAGTCCAGTGTGCAGTAAAGGCTGCTGACTTTATTACTGGTAAACGTTTTCCTGCCAGCATGGACATCTACACCAAACGGTGTGTAAGGAAGGCCTGTAGCATCAAGATGGATCCTTCTCACCCAGCTCATGGACTGCCCAGACTCCTCCTGTCTGAAATAACGCTTCAGAGAATTCAGGAAAAGTCAACCAGACTGGTAAACAGCTTCTTCCCACATCTCATTAGACATAACAGACCTATCTAATGGCGGCCTCACTTCATTTCACTAGGTTACTGACATTGCACACAGTCACTTTAGAACAGACTTAATATTTAATAACCCATTCACCTGTTCACACTGCTGCTCAGGACCATCAAAGCAATCTCTTTTGGTGTTTTTTGTCTTATTTATTATCTAATGTTGTTGTTTTTTTTCATGTACAGGTGTAATGCACTGCTTATCATTCATCCAAACAATGTCTGTTTGCTGAGGTGATAATAAATTATAGTACAAAATCAGAATTAGTTTTGTTTGTCAACACTGCAGTCATCAAGTCGTCAATGTGTATGGACAAAATAGAACCAATCTAAAACAAAACATTTAGATGCTTTACCATGGGTTGGTTGGTTAAACTGATACCCAAGAGACAGTACTAGCCTTTTGGGTCCCAAAATATTTCCAAATGGATGCTGGAGGGTCAGGCAGAAGCCTCTCCGGTGGAGAAGATCTTCTGACCACCATATGGTTTTTCCATGAGCAAATGTATAGACACCTGTCGAATGATCAACTAATCTGTTTAGAATCTCATTTGGAAGGAGCATGGGCCTCTTTTCAATCTTCCCAAAGTTTAGGAAATTTTACCTTGCACACTGTTGCCATCAGCTTGCTCTTTAGGATTGTGAACCTATATGCCTATAAAACGGCATTCAAAAACTGATTTATTGTGTAACGTTCACTTCAAATCAACTGAAAAATTACGTTCCGCTTAGCACCAATGACGAGTCTGCTGGAAACCGCAGGTCCTGGCCTGGGGTTGATGAACTGGTGCACCTATGACTATGACCAGTAAATTCCAGAGTAGGCCCCAGACCCTGTCCCGTGACCTGACCAAGATATGTGGGTGTAAAACAGAATGCTTTGTTGGTATTTAGGTTAGACTTTGTGCCCTTATGTCTATGCGCTATGATCTATGGAACAGATTCTGGATCCCACAATGACCCTGACCAGGAGAAATGAGTTTAAAACATGATCAAAATGAATATGAAACAGCTCTATTAAATAGAGGGGTTGGCTGTACTGAAACACTGTAATATTTTGAAGTGCATCAAGTTAAGTGTAACAAACAGAATTGATTGGTTTGCTACACTAATATTTATGATGTATATTCACAAACAACAACATGATCGACTATGTGGAGTCAGAATTTATGTTTCATAACACGCAGGATTATGTGGAGTGAAGTGAGACAGAGCCTCTCAAGACAAGAGGAAAGATGAGCGTGAGTACTCTAAGGATGCTGTGCTGGTGAATATAATTAATTAAACAAGTCTAATTAGGAATGAGAGAGCAGGTGCAGCCTGTGGCGTGACGATGCTGACAGGGAGACAGCGACACGAGAGAGAGAAACCATCCGACTAAAGACCTACAGCATGACATAAAGAGGAACAAAAAGATAAACCAACTTTTTGCATTTTGTGATACAAAACCAGGAATACAGAGCGAGAAACAGGGGATCAGTAGGGGTCAGTCTTCTTCTCCTTAAAACAAACGTATTCCAGTTCTCGTCACATGCCAAGAGCACATGAGCAAGTGCACATTTTCCAATGTAAAGGCAGTCATGTAGCATATCAAAGAAAACCAGAATTGTCTCAGAAATCGATTGCTGCTGCAACAACAACTGGAAACGTTGCCTGTGATGCACAGCTACTTGACGTGTATAACGTGCTGTCCCTGGTGCTGAACACAGAGCTGAAGGTGCAGGATTCAATCGTTATAAATCTGCATGAGAATCTCTGGAGAAATGCTGTCACAAGCCTGCACCATGCAGTGCTGAAGGTGGTGTTTGTTGTGGATTTTCACAGCATATACACTTAGTTTGAGATGACCCCAGAGATAAAAGTCAAGTGGTGTGAGGTCGCTTGATCTGGGCGGTCATTACACAGGTCCACGACGGCCAATTCAATGTTTAGGGAATTGAATATCCAGCCACTGATGAACACCTGCTCCGTAGCGTGGTGGAGCCCCATCCTGCTGAAAATAACAGGGGAAACTGCCATCTTCGATCTTTGTACTGGGAGCACTCCATATTCCACACCACACCATAACCTTCACATCACCTACCACTTGTGTCTGCCGTCCAATGAGGGGTGTCTTCACTCTAGTACTTCACATTCTGGTGGCTGACCTCACTGACATAAATATTGGCCTTGTCACCAAACAGAATGCCCGTGTGTGTTAGGGCTCACGCCTTGAACCCGTTTTTGTTTTTCGTCGCAGTTTATTATTTCTCTCCGTTCCCTTAGTTTTCTGTTTACGTTTTTTGCCCTACGCCATTCGTGGCGCTTGTTTTCATTTACCGCGGCGGTCGATTGGCTACTTTCTTTTCATTTGTTAGTTTCTCGACACTTAAGACGTAGCTCGGGCCGTCGGCTCCTACACCGTCTCTCGGACCCTCAATGCCGGGCCAATCTCTGGACCCCTGGCACCCAAGCCACTCTGCAGACTCCTGGCACCTCGACACTCTATGGACCCACGGCACTTAAGCCGTTGCTCGGTCCCTTGGCTCCTAAGCCATCTTGGGAACCCTCGTGCCCACACCGGATTTCTGGACTCTTGGTTGGTTAACCGTCTCTGGACTCTGCCGTGGGATTCCTTTTTGTTTATGTTAAGCCTGATTTCATACAAGGAATCTGCTAAAGTCACATGGAAACATATAAGCTGCTGCATCTATTTCCTAAATTAGCAAACATTGCAAAGTGGATAATCATATTTTGTTCATAAAATCCCTGGGGTGAAAACCTGTCTGCTGAAACACTGATTAAACTCATAGCTCACCATCAGTCATTCCAATCAGTTCAAGTTTTAACTACCACATGTTGTATAGAATAAGTAAATATACCAGTCCAAATTCTGTATCGTTAAGTTAGTATCTTCTCCCTGTGTCCACTAAAGGTTACTTTAGTTCCCTCCGACATTCCAACATGTGTTAGATACATTTTCATTTCTAAAAGTGTTCCATTATGAAGATTAAGGGTGCATGTGGGCCAGATTTATACGCTGCTCACAAAAATTGGGGGATATTGCTAAATGAATATTTAGCAATTAAGCATTGGATTTTATTTCATTAAACAAAATCATCAGAAAAGCAAAAGTCAAGGAAAGTTGTATGTTTACTCAAATGAGATGTAAACTCAGTTATGGTGATTGAGTAGTAAGTGACATATTCATATGGTGAACGAAGCATGTTAAACTGGATGAGAGTGCCCCCACATTAACTGTTCAGTAGGGTGTATGGGCACCCAAGAGGGTCAAAACACACTGACAGTGATGGGGCATGGACAGGGTAAGATTATTCAACAGTTCCTGTGGAATTCTCTTCCTATTCCTTTTGAAATATTACCTCATTGTTGTGAGCAGTGTTCTATGTTGTTTTGGGATGATTTCTGTTAGTTTAGTTAGACTGCTTGCATGTGCATTCATTGCAAGAGTTCAGAATTTTTAACAATGAAAATGTTTGTTAAACCTACAGTACTCTGAATGTATGTTTTTAATCATGTGTATTAATCAAGTGTATAAAATCATAGACACTTTAAAAGATCTGAAATAGAAAGACTTGCGGTGTGTGTGTGTGTGTGTATTCGGGGAGTCCAGATTGTTTAAGTGTACAGTGAAGATCGCCGAGTGGTCCATTTTATCACAATTTGCTCTCTAACAGGTTACAAATGTGGCATGTGATGACAGTAACGAGGCTTGATGTCACTTAGTCTGTGAGAGGTGTGTGTGGAATAGTAAAGCGTGGAGGAGAAGGTGTGTGTGGGGGATTCAGTTTGCTGTTCTCAAGGTTTCCACCTGCAAGGTGACAGACACCTTGGTCACACAGAGACGTGCAAACAAAATCATATATATCACAGAACATGCAGGAAAATCAAACAGCGATTTTATTATCCAATTAAAATTTGTTTTTATTAATAATTTATTATCCATTAAAGTCTGGCAGAAGAGTGGAGAGATGACCTGGTATGAACTAAACACCAAATAGGTTTGAACTGACTAAAGACTGACTGAGTCAGGCAAGTGAAAGTACAAAACGAGGTATCAGCACACTGGTTCATAATACACCACAAATCATTTACAATTATAGGAGGAAATGATCAGAAAACAACTGAATATGATTGACGTACAGATACAGTAGGTCATGGAATAAGTAAATGTGTTCCAGGGCAGGGAACTTTATTAAGTTGTATCTGCACATTATGCTAAAGAAATTATGACAATGAAATCTGCGCTAAAATTAAATCAGCATCTTTAGCGTAACCTTTATAAAACTTGCATATGTATAACCAGTTTACCCTCCATATCAAACACCAGACTGACTGGGCTCCACTTATCAAGAATATTAAGTACAGTGTTATCTCGGTATTCATTACATTACATTACATTGCATTTGGCAGAAGCTTTTATCCAAAGCGACTTACAATAGTTGAGTACAAAATAATAACAAGTTAAAGGTAAAATATCTTAGATAGGGCCTTAAGGAGGTCCACAGAGAAGTAGAGAAGAGAAAGAAAAAGATCAGGTTAGAAGTAGTTAGTAGTTCATCCTTAAATCATCCTTAAATCATTCCAGAAGGCATGTCCAGTGCCAAAAATTAGGAGTAATGAAAGAATCTTTTTCATAAGGGGTAAAGTAAGTTTAATTAATCTGTACCAGATGCCTAGCATCATCTACCTCTCTCTCTCTGTATATGTATGTGTACATGTGTGCATGTGTGCATGTGTGTGTGTGTGTGTGTGTGTGTGTGTGTGTGTATGTGTGTGTGTATAAACACTATATATATATATATATATACTGCAAATAAAAAAAACAATAATAGTATTACATAAATTAACATGTAACTTCACAAGGACTTCACGACCCTCATCACTAACCATCTAAAGATCCATGATGACATTTTGGTAAGAATATTTGTAAAGACAAAGTATACAATAAAACACACAAGGTTCACAGCAGCACACACTTCTGTCTTTCAGCCGGAGGCATATGAGTCATGCATCCTGACTCATACAACTTCCAGAAAGTTCTCAGAGTGCTGAACAAACTCCGACTGCTGAGATGATTTATTTTTTCTCATCAAAATGCAATAGGGACCTAATTTAGCAAGTTGTAAGAGTGTAGAGGTGCAACTGGATTTGGTACTAGATGGGCATGATGGGACAAAGTATTCACCATGGTTCAAAAGATACTTTTAAAAGTGCAACAGCTGAGGCATCTGATACGATGTGGTAAACTCATTTCTGCTCAGATAACACCTAGACTGAACCAAGATTACGTCTGGTGAAATTATGGTAACATAATTCACCTCACAAAATACACTGTGCCAACTGTAAAGCATGGTGATGGTAGTATTGTGTCGTGAGAAGTTTCTCTTCAGCTGGGACTGGGTTGTTGGTCAGGAACAGTGCTTAATTGGTAAAATATAGGTAAGGGAACACGGAGTACTGGATAGAATCTGAACCGTATATAAATAAAAATTTCCAAACCTGGCTGGCCACAAGCTCCCCTGATGCCTGATGATCTAATTACACCAGCTCCCATCAAACAAGATGAGTCAATTGGATTTTTGGAGAAAGGGTTGCAAACAAATAACTCAGTCATTTGTTATCTTCCACTTAATCCACACGGGGCCGAGGGTCTGCCAGTGCACACCCGGCAACTCTGGGCTCAAGGGCAGGTACAACCCTAGATGGGGGTAGGGCACACACACACACACAGTCATGCACACAGTCACAAACTCACACTAAGGGCCACTTTGGAGACACCAATTAACCTAACACATGTCTTTGGGCTGTGGGAGGTAACCTACGCAGACACGGGGAGGACATGCAGACTCCAGACAGAAAGGACCCAGGCTACTGCACCCTGGGATTGAACTCAGCACCTTTAAACAAATAAGTACAATTTATTTTAAATTCATATAAATTAAATTACTTAATAATTCTGCTCATTCTAATTCTCATTCTTATTCCAGACTTAATATAAAATTGTTAAAGCTTATACAAAAACACGGGCAGCACAGGGGCTCGGTGGGTAGCACCGCTGCCTCACAACAAGAAGGTCCCGGGTTCAATCACAGGGTGGGGCGGCCTGGGTCCTTTCTGTGTGGAGTCTGCATATCCTCCCTGTGTCTGCGTTGGTTTACTCCGGGTGCTCCGGTTTGCTCTCACAATCCAAAGACATGCGTGTTAGGTTAATTGGTGTCTCTAAATTGTCATTGACTTGTGTATGTAAAACACCCCAGCAGTGTAACTGGAAACAGCTGCACGCCGGTCCCAAGCCCAGATAAATGGGGAGGGGTGGAGAAAACAATGGCAAACCACTCCACTATCCTGCCAAAATACTTCATGGATCACATCGATGAAAGACAGAAATGTGTGGAGATCAACGATCCATTAAGTGACCGAGTAAATAGTACCGTTAAATCCAGTAAAATCCAAACATTGGGACAGGAAAAAAACATGGAGTGGCTGCTGTTTAAGTTTAAAGCTCTTTACTCACATGACCTGAATTTTGAATTAACGTTAGTCTAAGCACTGTGCTGTTCATGTGTGGCTGCGTTTGTACTGCTGTAGGCTAAATATAACCCCCACAGAAACAGACATATGAGATTGGTCGATCACTGGTCACAGGCGATCACTGAAAAGAGGCAGATTCTGGTTTTGAGACAGCATAACTAGGCATTGTAGCAAAGCCAAGCTGCGTAAGATATTTGTTGGTTTAAGTTAGTTCATGCAAGTCAGGTAAATAAGGTCAGGTAATGCCTGTGACATCTCCACAAAACATGTTGTGACATGTTTATGTATAACAGTGGCTCATGATGACACAACCCAGAAGAACAAATAAATGATGGTATTGTCTGTTGCTCATGCTGTTAGGCTCAGGACATGGTAGCAGCTGGTAGAAACCTTTTATGGAGCTGAATAGCAGCTTATTGAAAAGATCTCCTGTACCATTTTCCTAGAGAGGGTCAGTGGAACGAGTCTATCACTCGTACATACATCACCATGAGGGGGATTTTAGAGTTTTTGGCTGGCAGGCAGGTATTTATTTACACATCATACTGTAGTTTAAGGCAAGTGATTTATGCATTCAGCCTGAGGTAACGGGGAAAACGCTTCTTAATTAAAATTAGAATAGATTTGACCTTTTGTAGGATGATGGTTTTGGACTTTTGTTAAATATGCCTTTTGTTCTGTTTAATTGTATTTGTTTAAGAAGTGACGCTTCTGTCTAAGTACACAATCAAAAACACCATGGAATAAATCAGGTAGCTGACAGTTTGGCATATTTAGTTATTTGTGCCACATTATTTTGTTGAATTAAATGTACTGTTACTAAACAAACTTACTATAAACTTGCTATACTATTCATATACTTTTACTCTAGTATTATTATGTACATCTGCTTGTTTCTACACTATTATTTTCAATTTTATGTCTGTCTGTGTGTGCGCGCGCGTCTGTGCGTGTGTGTCTGTGCGTGCGTGTGGGCGTGTGCATGTCTGCGTGTGCGTGTGCTTGTGCGTGTGCATGTGTGTGTGCATGTGTGTGTGTGTGTGTGTGTGTGTGTGTGCGCGTGTGTGTGTGTGAGAGAGAGAGTGAGTTTTTGGTACTAATGATTTACACTTTAAATACCGTCTCCAAATGCTGTATTTTACCATGAAATCAACTCTAACACACATGAAAAAAAGACAAAAGCAACACTTTTTACGAATTTAACATCACATTCTATACATTTATTTATAAACAAACTACCAAAGTCGTGGCCGATTTCCCCTCTGCCAGTTGTTCTTTACCGGGAACAGCAGATTCCCAAACACACACTGTACTTTCTGTTTCGCCCATCTGAAAGTTAAGTGTTACATTAACATGACGTAATCAAAGTTCAGAGTTCCTGTTTTGACCCTTCTGTCCAGAGTCACAAGGGTCTGGGCCCTATCCTGGAATTCACTGGGCGCAATTGAAAGTGCTCCCTGGATGGGACACTGGACAATTGTTGGGTCCTGTAACCACAACACCGTAAAGTTCAAGCCAATCCCATTTTTCAAACCCAAGGAACTGCTGTTCCCTCTGAGCCACTTGAGCTGCATGAATTAATTTGTTCACTTCATCTAAATCAACGACATGAAATGCCAGGCATGACTGGCATCACAGGGTGCACGACTGGAACCGTTCCTCGACCAGGCACCACACTCTAACTGCTATTTGTAATATTTTAAGTAACACCACCTGCTGTGGGAGGTGACAGGAGTAAACCCATGCAGATGCAGAGAGAACATACAAATTCCACACAGGCACTGGCCTGGTTGGAACTCAAACACAAGTCTCTGAACTTGTTAGCCAACAGCGTAATAATTTGTGCCTTTTGTTGGTTCATTCTGTTTTTAGTGTGCATGCGTGTCCTCATTAGCCACTTCACTCTTCCTTGCGTGACATTCTTTAGACGTGCTCGTTGTGATGTTCCATGATTACACACTTCGCCCTTTGCCTGCACCTGTCAGTCTGTCTGGCTGTGTTTGTATCACCCGACCAGGGTTTTTTGTTCGTTTACTTTTTGTTATGCTTGGATTTTAACTTACCAAAGATTTCAGAGAATAAGATTTCTTTTTTTCTCTTTGTCTCTCTCATGTACAAATCAACATTTCTCTTTATTTCTCGTTGGCTTTGCGATAGTGCTGCCAGTTACCAGGCAACAAGCCTGAAGTTTTCTGCACATGCTCTGTCAGGTTGCCGCGTTGCTGCGTGTGATTGACCGCTGCACTTTTTCTCCGCCTGCCTGTGAGGAACCACTCGGGGTTCACTGGTTAACATCCATTTTAGTCTTTCTGTCCCACACACTGAGCTGCAAAATGGGAGGATATTTCATAATGCTCATGGATTCTCAGAGAATTTTTAATTTTATGTACTTTTAGCACTTTAACACTCTGTCCTGAAGTGCAGGCGATAGAGATGATAAACAGGACAGAAACAATGAGTACTAACTACTAACTAACTAAATAGTATTTGATTAAAATACAATAGTTTCCTAGTCTTTTATTTATCACATCCTCCTATAATATTTATCCATCCATCTTTTTTTTTTGTTTGTTTTTTTTAGGGTATTATGAGTGTGTGTGTGTAGTTTAGGACTAATGTGACATCTTTCTCACATCTAACTTATATTTACAGCTACTGGTTCGTCACTGCATCACAATAGTCAAATAATGGAATCTTAAAGAGGTTTCCCTTTGTGCTTTTAACATGTCTAAATCATCACACGTCTGCCTCAGGAGACTGAATATGGCTTAGTTTTAACACTCGATATCAAACTGCAATGATAGAAAGCGATTCAAGGTTTCTGCTGCATGCTCCATGGATGGATGGAATAGATGGATGATGCTAAACCGTCAGGGGAAAAATCTGATACATATTGACTTTAATCAAGCATCCACTCCAAACCTTTACTGGTGTGATGCAGACTTCCAGAGCGTTTACTGGTATTGTCTGTTTCTCATGCTGTTAGGTCCAGGACATGGTAGCAGCTGGTAGAAACCTTTATGGTATTACTGAAAAGATCTCTCGTAACATTTTAGTAGAGAGGCTCGGTGTGCTCAAGGTGCTCTTACATGCCTCACCATGAGGGGGTTGACGAGGATTTGAGAGGATGTTTTTAGATCCAGGATTCTAGATCCAGTTTTGCTGGCAGACAGGTACAGTGGCACCTCAGATCTTGTCATTAATTTGTTCCAGAAGGCTTATCTAGAACCAAAAACGAAGAGTACCATGCAAATTTTTCCCCATTAGGAATAATGTAAATGGAATGAATCCGTTCCAGACCCCCAGAAAATCCACACTGTATGAGGCATTCTATGCTTTAATGGAATTGTATTGTACGGCTTCTCCCTGATTTACAGTGGGGCTTTGTTTCGACAAATCCATCATGAGTTAAATGTATAATGAACTGACAAGTTTAATATGGTGTTTTCTGTATCGTTGCGGAGCCAAGCTTATAAACAGCTGAGCTTAAACCATTTAGATTAACTTACAGTTGGTCAAAATCATTAACACATCTCTTAACTCCCATGTCATGTTGTTATCTGATGCAATCGTACCACAGCAACACACATCAACACCACCACACCACATCACGTCACGTCACTGCAGTGCTGAGAATAATGCACCACCCTTGGTGGTCCTACGGGGGTCCTGACCATTGGAAACCAGAGTAAAGGGGAAAAACAAATAACACAGAGAAACAGATTGACTACAGTCTGTAGTTTGTAGAGTGTACAAAGGTGTACCTAATAAAGTGGTCATGAGGTCATACAGAGGATTACATGCTAATAGTAAGTTACCTGAACTAAATAACGTCTTCCAGTGTTTTCTGTGCTGTCATGGTCATAATTGAACTTTTATTTTGTGAATTGTAGCACCCAGAGGGAATTTAGTTATTTAGTTCAAGTAACTTGCATACAATTTTATTAGGTACACCTCCGTGTTTTCTTACACTCTAACTTGTCTGATCCACTCATACCAGCTCAACAAACACTAACATACCACCACCCAAACAGTACCTTATCCCTGCTGGTCCTGTGGGGGTCCTGACCATTACAGAATGGAGTAAAGCAGACGACCAAAGAATGTACTGAAACAGATTGTAGTTTCTTATCCATTGTAAGTTGACTTCCAGCCTTCGCAGCCTTGCGCCAGCAAAACGTTTAATGCTTACACACCGTGCAGCCAGGTTTAAAAAGTGTATGAAAGTCACAGAGCTGCTGAGCAGAGGCGGAGGAAGGTTAAAGACTTAACACAAAGCAGAAAATCTGTGGTCGTGTCTGATGATCAGCATGAGTCAGTAGTTCTCATTAGCTGCCCCTTTACATTTTATTCAGCCGTGCATGCTTTATAAAACAGGAACGCAGAACCGAGGAGCAGAGCTTTTACTGTTTGAGTCACTACTAATTATTTGTTCCATTTTATCGTAACTGATCTTCCCGAGGGCTTGATTTATTAAGAAATAGGTTTGTGTGTCTATGCTAATGTGATTCCTTTTTTTGCTTATGAGTTTGTCTCTAATGTAATTGTCACTAATTTGTTCACTCTTCAGCGAAGAAGAGGAGTTGCGCAAGTCATTCTCTGAGCTCGGAGAGCCACGTGGGGACTCCAATTCACGGGGTATGAAGTGCACAGGGACGGGATTGGAACCGTCGTCTGGCGCTCTCCTCTACAAGACGGGATTCCTGGTGCGCAAAGTCCACGCCGATTGTGACGGCAAAAGGAGTGCGTTTCAGCATTGTTCAGTACTTTTATCAGGTCTAGCATAGACCACCTATATAAAGTGCATCAAGTGCTTTAAACCTAAATTGTTAATAATATTTTCCATGTAGATGACAGCTGCACTATTACAACCCCGGAGTTGCTACAGTGTTTTCATGTACACTGCACACACTACACTTATGTTATACCTGATGTTCGGAAACTAAAGTGTGCAGCACCCCCACCCCCCCAGGATCGAGGGAACAGCCTTTTAAGTTTGGTCTTTAATTTTTTTAAGGCCACCCATCCCTCCAACACAGCCAACCGTGCCCACATCCAATGCACGTCCTGATCCGGGGCACTGTCGGGACTTAAACCGTGCAGCAGGGTGCTAGGATCTAAATGCCCCGTCCCACCTGAGTGCAGAAAACATTTCAGAATGTATAAGTGTTTAGTGTGTTCCCCCTGACCTAATCCCTGTCTGGCATATATGGGGGCGGTTGGAGGAAGCCAAACATTCAGTAAGAACATAAGCTGTTCTTTGGTATATTGTGAATCTGATTTCGCACAAACCTGTTGAGCCTTGCAGCTTGAGTGCACACTGTCATTACAGCAAAAGAGGGAACATAGCAGTCATTTAGCAGATGCCCTTCTACAGAGCGACTTACAATTAATACAGTCTTACAATCCAAGCAATCGTGGGTTAAGGGCCTTGCTCAGGGACCCAACTATGGTACAGGTGGGATTTGAACCCTGCACCTTCTGGTCCATAGTCCAGTCCTTTAACCTACTAGGCCACCACAGTCCCATGTATATGTATATGCAGATACCAAAGCCTTGAGAAACTTTTTGACGCTTCTTGACACAATACATTAAAAAGTGTTTTCAATGCTGTCATGGTCATAAATGAACTATTGTTTTGTGAATTGTAGCACCCAGAGGGAAGCGAGGCTGGAAGACGTTCTATGCCATTCTGAAAGGTCTAATTCTTTACCTTCAAAAGGTGAGAATGTGTTACCCTAAATTCAATCCCACTCTAGTTAACTCTCTGGGTCAGTATTAGCAGTGTATAAGCATTGAGTGTGTCTTTTAGAGTACCATCCTTATCCACAGAGATTAGTAATCATTTCTTTATCTATGGCTCATAGTAACTGACTGGAATTTTTAAAAATCTGTAACTAAGGAGGCCCTTATATTGCTTTTTAAAATAAATAGGTATATTGTTTTTTAATTATTACTCAGTCAGGCGTGGTAATAATAGTAATTAAATATTACCCTGCATATTTACTTATTTATAAATAAGGCTTCAAAGATCTTTTCTCTACAAGGAATAATGTAAATTGAATTAATCTGTTCAAGACCCCCAAAGGTTATGTGCATTAGTTACATTCTGTACTTGAATACTAGATACATAAATACTCAGAATAAAGTAACTAGATTAAATACATGAAACTAAAGTGAGATCAGACGCGACTACCACTCATATTTTACAAAAATGTACGTGCTATCGTGGTTTCCGCTGTTGTCCTTTTTTGGTTGGAGGTTATCATTAACCTTCTTAACCATGGTGACGTATTTGCACTAAGACTGCACGTAAAAATGTAAAACAACAACAAAAGACTTGAGAGGAGATATGCACCAGTCTTCTTACAGACTGAACCTGCTGTACGGCGCCCCCAGGCGGTAAAATCTGGCACTGTAATGACTTCATCTTGCACAATTCACAACAGGACAACTCTGAATTGCCTGACATGTAAAAGTTAACCAAGCGAATCTCGCACAGTTCTGCATAGAAAATTATGCTGGTTGCAAAAAAAACAAAAAAAAACACAATACAGTTTTCTTAAGCTTGATCATGTGCAAATTATGACTGGCCATGATCCAGCTGGATGTGATTTCAAAGAACCTGTACTCCAATTGGTCTGGTCTGTAGGTCTCTGTGCCAGTAGATTTCGACTTCTGCTGCCTCAGCTGTTTAAAAGGAAGTGTTCACTTCATCCAAGACAAATCCCCACAGGGACACAGCTGGCTTCCGTAAGCCAGCAGAACCACACCAATGTTGTGCTTGAAATAGACACTTTTAGTAGGAGTTTATGCACAAATATTAAATCTTGATATAACATTTGATAATTCTATAAACATACTAAAACCTTTATAAATCTGAACGTTTTACAAGCACTGCGTTTTTAATGGATTGGTGATTATCAAATCAGTGTTTGTGTGCTTCTCCCATAAACACCGTAAGAAAAATATCTTTTTAGTTTCCTGTAAAAGGCTCACAGACCTTTTTGTACCATATACAAGTTGCTTCATGTGATTTGTTTTTGTGATTTATTGCATAATATCTTATAATATGTAAAGTATTTAACGCAATGAATTATATTAAGTCTGTAAGTTTTTTGTTTTATAGCCTGAAATCAAAGTCCATTAAAATGATTTTAGCATTTTGCCTTCAGGTAATTTGACATTTAACATTCAAATAATGGGGGTGAGGAAATATTGGAAAATATTTGTCCTTTCTTCCCTTGCAGAATGCTTAAAGTTCTGATAAATGTATTGCTGAGCAGCTTTAGTTCAGAGCTCTCACTTTCCCACTTAAGGAAGGTCATAGCATAATATTGTCACCACCATACTTCACAGTGGATATGGTGCATTTTGAGTGGTGCTGTGTTTGGTTTTTGCCAAACGTTGTGTCTGGATTTCAGTCCAAAAAGGTTTGTCTTGGTCTCAAACCTTTTGCCACATAGCATCAGAAACGCAAACAAGACTTGCTTTAGCACTGTTTCAGTAGAAGCTTCTTTCTTACCCCCTACCCTAAAGTCCAGCTTTGTGTACAGCTTGTGAGACTGATGTAAGGGACATTGGTCGGTCTGGGAACGTTACATTTGCCGCTTGGCACTTTCTTTGATCAGTGTCCTTCTGGCTCGATCATCCAGTTTGTATTGACTGCCCAGTTTAGGCAAGATGTCACGTTCCACTTTCCTTTCAACAGCTCTATCACAGAGCCATTTTGTATCTGGTACTTCTTGAAACTTCAAGAAACAAATGCTTTAATTCTGAAGTAATCAAAGCCAGTACCTTTGACATGAGATGGGAGCTAATTATCCTGGTGTGTGATCTGAAAGGTGTTTTGCTTTAAACTAGTTTATAATGGTCGCTCTAGGGGGCTAATCATTTCTTTGAACCATTTATTTTAGAAAAATATGTTTTATGTGTCATGACTGCTCTAGCTCAGTGTTTCTTCTCTCTAGATTAGGTTCTGCTGAGTCCAAAGACACGTTTGTGTTGTTAAGTCCTAAGTGGGCCACTGCATGTGAAAACGTGAAGGTTGTAAAAGATATAGAGCAGTTTGCAAATTTCCAGTCGCTTTGGCCACAATCTAATTAGCATTTCATTTTGAAATAACTCTTGTGATCAGTTTATAACAATTGTTTGCTGTTCCAGGGCGAGTATCGACCTGATAAGCAGCTATCTGATGAAGAGCTGAAGAATGCTGTATCCATCCACCACTCCCTTGCAATCCGAGCCACCGATTATCACAAACGGCCCAACGTTTTCTATCTGCGCACCGCCGACTGGAGGGTCTACCTGTTTCAGGCTCCGTGAGTATCACATCCACATAGACACACACCTTTCCCATAGCACTACTCTTGATCGTTAATGAATATTAGAATGACCTTTCCTGGATAAAGAATGGAGTGTAAAAAAAAACCAGGCTTCTAAACAAAAACCTTTTGCAAACTCTGCTTAAGATCCCCGTTTGTACTTCTGAATTAAACAATCTTTTGGAGCGTACATGACCCCCAACACAGGACGAGGCCTGCTGGCCAGTGAAAACTGTTGGACAATTAACACTTTTTAAGCATCTAAAGCAAGCACGAATCCTTAAGTAGGAAGAGTCCGAGCTCTTTATGCCAGCACCTCGATGGACTGCTGTTGCTGTAGCAGGGAGAAGATCCCCGTCCAATCTTCCATCCTTTAGACAAAAGCAACCAAGTCTGTGCATGGCTAAATGCACTGCCGAGACTTGAACATGGGTCTCTGCAGTAATTATTTGACTGCTGTGCCACCCGTGCACTGGCTCTTCCTTTTAGTTGGTGCCACATGCAGTTGCTTAGGCACAGCTGCTGTTTAGGCCCAGCTGGCACAACATTTTAAGTGTTCAGTTACACCAGGTTTTGCTCATGTTTCCTGATTACGGTAATCCTTGTATCCTGGACCATTATAGAACCAGTGGTCCATTAATTAGGAACTGCATACGCTTTGGGACGAGGCATGCATTTATAATATATTTATAATATAGTAAATATATATATTAATAATTGTTTTAAAAAATACAGTGCAGATAGTGTTTATAATATGTGTATAATAGGAAACATACAGAAAGTAATAAAGTTTTGTATGCATACCTGCTTTTCCTCCCAAGTGAAAGTTACTTTAAAATCATCATTTATCATTCAGTGTATGTGTGAGTTACATTTGTTTTCTACCAGATTGATGTATCCATGTGTGTGCCCACATGTTCCAGTCTCTCAGGAGAGCTTGTTCTGCTCCACTTGAAGTGTGTCCCAGTTACAGCTCGTGTGGAGAGACTGGTTCTCAGTTTTGCCTGTCCTTCTGAGAAAAAAAAATGGGGCTGAATCTAAAATGCAGTAGATGTGCTTTACCTGTATAGTTAGATATTTCGAATAATGCGCATAAATTAATAATGGAGACTGTATATGTTTATATAGCACTGTGCAAAAGTCTTAGGGCACCATTAGATTATATACCATTGATTTAGCAGGTCTGAAAATACAAAGAGATTGTATAAAATATTGGCGAAGAAGAGTCAGGGAAATCGGCTTCTGTAGGCTCCAGCGGTGAGAATTTAGTGTTTCCTCCCCTTACACAGCGTCTGGCAGATTCAGCAGGATGGCATGCCATGACTTCGACAGTCTGAGGAATCCTGATCAGGAATGGTGTTTTTGGAAGGGTAGCTTTTTTTCGAAAGGGGAACAGGTAGGAAGGCTAAAGCTGACAAAAGATTTAGATGATGATCAGTGGAAAAGAATAGTATGGAATAATGAATCCAATCATCAAAAATGTGTTATAGAATTGTCATTACACCACTGCTAAGACAACAAATGTAATCTTGGTTTCAGACTTTTGCGCAGGACTGTACATATACAGTATAGCTACCATTGTTCTACAAATTATGCTCAGTGTTATGTGACGTTATACACAAACGCTGAACTTGTGAAGACGATTTAGCTGCTCCTTGCTTTTGGACAGGCCAGGAGAAGATCATGTGAGAAAGCGCCCAGCGTTGGTCTTACAGACGGAAATTAAGGATTTAGTACAAGCTTCGTTAAGCTTATGTTCAGAAACATCAAGGAATAAAGCAGAAAAATCACCATTAGGACACATTAAATCCACCAGACTGAGCATTAAAAGACCACTACCGTTTTTTTCTGGTTTTATTACACTGCTCACAAAAACATAGGGGATATTTCATTATAGGATTTCTCATTTTAAATTGACCTCTAATTTATGTGAGCTGTGGATTTGTAGGTACTGTGTGTGTTTAAGTTAAATTGAGCTTTTTTGTTTTATTCTTTAACCTTTAAGTTACCGAAAATTGCAAATACAACTATCCATTGCAGTACAAGAGGTCTAAATAAGAAGATGCAGTGTTTTCAGAAGATCGACCAACCAATAATGTTTTAACTTTGGAACATCCAGAAGTGTCTCATGTTTTCATTTGTGTTGTAAGTTTCAGTTCAGTTCAATTCAAATGTATTTCTAAAGCGTTTTTTACAACGGAGCATTGTCTAAAAGCAGCCTTACAATCCTATATTATCGTAAAAGGAAAATCCCAAATTTGAGCCAGCCTGGGGCGACAGTGGACAGGAAAAACTGCTTAGTAGTAGGGTTCATTTCAGGTGATCACCTAATTAGTAGCTTATTTTATTGAATGAGGTGTGTCTCTTCTGTAATTATTCTGATACTAGAATAGGAATACTGCCATCCATGTAGAATTTAATGATTTAAAATGTTTTTTCCCCAGAGTGTGTACACCTTGGACTGAGATAAGCCCGTCGCTTCTAGGAATAGCTACGTTAAATAGGAGTTAGATATGAGCCAAGTAATAGCTAAAAACCTTACATAAACATGCAGTGCAGTCCAGCAGACGTAACATCTCAAGTCTCCAAGGTCCTGTTGCAGAATCGAAGGGGATTTAAATATAGCAACAGTTAAACGCAGCCACACTGTGGTGGCACAGCAGGGAAAGGACTGAACTACTGACCATAAGGTCCTGAGTTCTGTATATAACTACCAAACTGCCACTGGTGGGCCCCTGAACAAGGCTCCTTAAGTGCAAGTTGTGG
Source organism: Parotocinclus haroldoi (assembly GCA_034779995.1). Lineage (NCBI taxonomy): Eukaryota > Metazoa > Chordata > Actinopteri > Siluriformes > Loricariidae > Parotocinclus > Parotocinclus haroldoi. Next base: position 86 of record JAUZST010010737.1, on the reverse strand, counting down.
TTATTACACACGTAAAGTGTGTGTGTGTGTGTGTGTGTGTGTGTGTGTGTGTGTGTGTGTGTGTGTGTGTGTGTGTGTGTGTGTGT